>PVHP010009649.1:0-49853 GCA_004024765.1 Zapus hudsonius
TTTAAAACTAATAAAACTGAACTGTGTGTGGCATTCTAAGTGAGGATCTGATCAGTAATATATGAGGACAGTTTCTGGGGGTGTGGGTAGCATTCTGTGTTTCAAACCAGGTGCCGAATAGACAGGTGCGTGCTCTGTCATCATGCAATACATTCAGGATTTGTGTATTCTTCTAAATGTAATGATATGCATTACTCTAAGACTAAAAGGTCTTTCCAAAACCCTTGGGGTTAGGAGCAGAGGAGAGATGTGAGCGGCCTCCAAGCTTTAGGGCTTCCAGGGAAGCCCAGAGGCTATGCATGGGATCAGTCTGGGGAAACAAATCCACAGAAAAGAGACTCCCAGTCAGCAGGGGTGAACCTCTCCTTGGGCACATCTCCTTGTGGGCAAGAAGTCCTTTCTTGGTGCTTCTAGCTTCCCCATAAAATTGACATCAATTTCTCCCCTCCCTCTCAATCTCTCTCTCTTCCTTCCTCCTTCCCTCCATCCATCCCTTCTTTCCCCTCTAGCTTTTTAGCATGGGAATGTGGTTGGAGAGGACTACTCACCTGGTCTTCTTCCACCCTAACCTGGTTTCCCTAACCACCTCCCCATCATTAGGTCTAACTAGGGACATTAAAGGGAGAGGAAGCCCCAGAGCCCAACTTCAAGATATAGATCATCATGTGTCCACTGGAGCCTTCCTTGGGACCAAAGAGGGCAAGGAACTGAGCAAGCACGAAGTTCTTTCTGTCAGTAAGAACAATGGGGCTCTGTCCTTCACCCTGCTATCAATCAAAGTATCTCAGTGAGTTCATCTCTAGATAAATAATCCCTCTGATGACATGTATGTCTTGCTTCTAGACCATAAAGTCAAAATTTAAGAATGATGTGATACAGGAAGCTTGGGGGCTAATTAGAATCGTCTGGAGTTGGTTCTTAGATCACCAACTAAGCTCTGATTTAATACCAAGAAGAGGAACAAGCAGCATGTGACTGTTCTGTAGAAAACTTGAGTTGACCTTCTGTGCCTCCCATGGACCATCTGTCTTTAAGTGTGCCCAGCACCGACTGGCCTCATATGACATTTCATGAGTCAGAGTGGCTCAAGGATTGAGCTACATCCCAAGCTATGGTTTCAGGAGAGAACACATTGAATCTACACTTACCACCTGTTGACATAACTGTCTAGTCTTTCCAGAAAACTGACGGAGTATCTAGAACCAAGAGAGTCCCAGAAATGACTGTTGACTGACCAAACAATGGGACTCTGTAAAAGAAATGTCCTAAAAAGTCTAATCTTGCCTTCGGTAAAGTATGTCCAGCTCAGGACCACCTACAGAACGCCCCAGGCCCTATTCTCCATAGCACCCATGCCCCTTGTACACAGTACTATTACCTGTGTACAAGGCTTTACCTGATGGTATAATCATTCATGTGGCTCTCTGCTCTATTACACTTTGACCTTTATGAGGGTGGAGGCCACACTCGCTCACATATTATGCTCCCCGCACGATGATTAGTATCTTTATGACTTTTTTCTGATAACGCATGTATTACTAGGCAATAAAAAAATTCAGCTCCGACAGACATGCAGTGTGCAGACTGTGGCACCTGCCCCAGAGCCTCCCTGTCACAGGATAACTGTCCGTTGGGTGAATAGTCTGCAAACAATTTGCATATTAAGAATATATAAATGATTTGTGTCAAAATTCTTCCTGAAGATGGACTCTGTGGCACCTGGCTTTTGTCATTAAGCAGTGTGTTATAAGAGCATGATGTCTTGATGAAGCATCTGGCTCTGTCCAGTACTTTTTAACAGTGATGAGGTGCTCCATTGGGAGGAGATATATGGTTGATAAAACTTCTCCCCTGTGGACAGACTTCCAAGGTATATACATTGTCATTGTCTCCCTATGAACTTTTTGTGCGCATCCTTTTTGTATGTTTTTGTGCCCAAGGGGATGTGTTTTTAGTATCTTTCTAGAAGCTAAAACGGAAGGCCCTTCTAACCTCCTTTCCTTCCTCAGAAAACTGAGGCAGTATCTAAAACCAAGAGATGACTGTGGACTGGCCAAACGTTAGCATTCTGTAAAAGAAAATAGTCCTAAAAAGACTATTCCTGGCTTTAGTGAAGGAGTTTTTAGGGAGTATCCGATGTGTGGTGCTCGTAAGGACTCATGCAGTCAATTCCTCCCCACTAGGCTAGGTGAGGATTGTGTCTTAATTATGTTTGTTGAATTTTCCAAATGTCTTCTAAGCCTAGCCTATGTTAGAAGCTGAATATGCAGTGCCAGCAGTGATTACTGGTAAAGGTTGATAGATAGCTCCTGGTGAGCTACTATGCATGGGTTCAGTCTCCAGCACTGACATATTTATACATATGCCCAAATATGTACACACATATATGACTACCTCAAGTTCATGTCAAGGGTAACAGCAATGGTTAGCTTATTTATAAAGAATTAATATATGTTGCTTTATTTCATCTCTTTTTCAGTTATAATGAAAGTAGGGCATGGATTGTCATTGCTCCTTTAAATTTGTGGCAAAATCGGTTTGGGGTCAGGAAGATCAAATGACCCACCCAACAGTGCAGCAAGTAAAACACAAATTTGAAAATCTAACTAGGGTTCATGTTTTTATAACTTGAAATGACAAATAAAATGTACTTTTGCACTGACTCATATAAGCTTCCCTTCTTTATAGCTAAGTAGACTCTCTGCTCACCTAGAAACCACATTCTCCAAGTAAACAAGAACTTCTCTAAGGAGAAACAGAGGAAGCAGAACCGATCTCACTGTAGACAGGTAGCAATATCAAATTGTTGCTGCCTCTCCTTTCGACATGAACAATCTGATGCATTCATGACCCCACAGTAGTTACCCATAGCCCCACAGGGCCAGCGCTGCTCTGAGCCCATCAGTATTTTGACATGGAGGATGGAGGAGAACAAAAGGAATGAGACAACAAAACAGAAGAAAGATTGCCTTGAAAGAGGAGGGTCCTCTGTGGATGAAGGGTGGGGAAGAGGGGACGGATGAGGAGAACGTGATGGGAACACTATTGAATATGTAAAATTCTCAATAAAACAAATACTGTTTCACCATCAACAAGACACACTCGTCACTGTCTTCCATCCTGAAACCTTACTTTGCACCATAACCCAATTGATTATCTGTTGTATCTAATTCTTCCAGGAATGTCAAGTCCTAAGACAGAAAAGGTAAGGAAGAAGGGAGGCTGAAAGATGAAGGCGGGCAAGGAGAAGGAAAAGGAACAAACACAGGAATGCTGGATACAAGTGGGCCAATGAAAGAGTCTTTCCAATGGACAAAGTCTCTTCCTTTCCAGCTTCTCATGCTTTTATTTTTCTGTTTTGATGGAGTTGGAAGGACTGTGCTTTGCATACTATTGCTGAGCAAATAGGCCTATGAGCTACATCTCAGAATGAGTGTCATGATTTTGTGTGATTTTGACATTCTATTAGAGGTCCAGCTGTTAAGAATGGATCCTCCTGGGGAGCCTGGGAAGAAGGCCCAGCTCTGCCCCTCTTCCCAGCACCTTGTATGGTTATGATCCGACTCTGGAAATTCCAAGGCTGGTTTCTGTTGAGTTTCCCAGCAGCTCCCAGAAGCCATGGCTCGGCACCTCCCTGATCCCTGGTGTCCTTGATCTTCCCTAAAGATGACTTCCCTGATGTTCCAGTGACTTCTGGTGCTTCCGGATTGTTGTCTAGTCTTGACCTTCAAGTGTTCTGCTCCCATCTCTCCCCCACTGATGTCAAGCCTGGTTTCATGGTGGCTTGTGACTGCTGCCTGCAGACAATGGAATGACAACTAACCAACAGAAGGTGTGAGAAAGGACCTCTGCTCCAAAGAGCTTCAGACATGATTATTCAAAGTCCAAGTGGGAAGAACAGCGGTCTGGCACTCTTGAGAGTCCTGCATAGCAGTTGCAGTGGTGATTTATCTTACACGAAGGACACACAGAGTCAAGAAAAATACCTGTGCTCACAAATGGGGAAATTTCATAAAGATGTCTCCCTGGACTAGTCCTGCCTTCTGAGTGCCAGTCCCACCTAAAGCCCACCTTCTCAGTGTCTCCACTTGATAACTCTAGGGTGGCTTCAACCTCACAAGAGCACAGCCAACCTGGCCATTGTTAGAGAAATGCCGACGTCACCCTCGCACCTGCCTCTCCTTTACTTGATATGATCAATATACGTTTACCTCCTGGACATTTCTCCGATACTTTCATCATTGTCCAACTTCACTACTATCACCCCTTTCAAGCCACCATGACCTTGTTTCTAAGCTATTCCTGTGCTCTCCCATTCTTCTTTTCTTTTCCAGTTTTCCAGTGCTGAGGATTGAACCCAGGGTCCTAGGCATGCTAGGCAAGTACTCTACCACTAAGCTAGATCTCTAGACCTTCTGTCAATTGAATTTAATCCCAGAACGAGCTTGGAAAGGACGTAAAGATTACATAAGCATTCCAACGGCTACCACTGCTTTTGAGACTAAGTTCTCAGAGTTGACGTTGCTTACAGAGACCTGTGAGTCTCCAGTCTCATCTCTCTCCATTCTACCGTATCTTCACCTTTGTCCACTTGCTGATATGAATGTGTCCTTTCCTGTCCCAGAGCACCTGCTGCTCATCACACCCAGAGAGGATGCTCAGTGCCTACCAACTTCACTCGGCCAACTCTCTCACCCTTGAGTACCAGCTTCAATGCCCATTCTCAAAAGACACCTTCCCTGCCTTCTACAATGGCTTCCTCTTGCATCCTGTGTTCCCCTCATAGTATTCAATTGCTTATCTGCTTTTTCCATTATTCACTGAATTGCCTATATCCCTCTATCTCACTTTGATCAAAACCACTAACTCAACAAAGACAGAGATTCCATCAGGTGTTTTCCTACACCCTGGGTGTGCAAATGGGAAGAAGATGAGCCGAAAACAAATGTTCTACATAGTAATGGACGAACAGATGGGAAAGAAAGGGAAAGAGAAGAGAGGGAAGCTGTTCAAATCATTATTGATCGAATTTCTTCTTTATGTTGGGGATACAGGAAATAATGGTTTCTTAAATACCTCAAAAGGAGACTGTCTTGAAAAGGGTATGTATATATACATACATATACGTATGTATTTATATATATATATATATATAAATTATTTTTTTTTCTCTTCACAAGTAGGAGAAGTCCAGAAAAATCCAAGCTTTGGCTAATAAACACAAGACCTGGTTAGAAATCAAGCATTTGAAGAAGAGATACCAGTTATAAGTAAGGGCTATGCATGGAAAACTCAGCTCCATTCCTCCAGATTTCCCAGTAACTGGAATGAACAAGAAACTGAAAGCATCCTCTGGGAATTATATCCCTTGTGTGTTAATCTTCTGCTCAGAACCTTTTTTCCCTCTTCAGAACCATTTTTCTCCTTTTTCCCAAAATTGCACATGTCCCTAGAGGACATTAAAAAGTCTCAGCATTTTTGGCAGCATGTTGTTGTTCCAGAACCCCCAGCTCTGGTGCACAACCCAATCTCTACATTGAATGTGTGTGTGTGTGTGTGTGTGTGTGTGTGTGTGTGTGTGTGTGTGTGTGCTGGGCCCAGAGTCTGTGCCATGGAGCTTAGCCTTTTTCCCCAGAGGAGCCCAGAGTTTCTTGGGCTTGGGGCTGCTGTGGAGTAATGAGTAATATACATGCTCAGCAAATACTCAGTCTTGCCCATTTCCATAGACGGGGCCATCATAGCCATCAGTATGAAAGATTAAACAGCACCATTCCTAACACAAAGCTATTACCCAAACTTGTTTTGCAATTATTTCTTTCAGCTCCTGAGGGCTAGCAACTTTTACCTACTGTAGTTCAAGGAATGAGGGTTTGGGGAATGTCTACAAGACATCTGGGCCAGCCTGGTTCATAGAAGAAGCAATACGAACAATGTCATGAATTGATTTTTAAAACACCCACTGCATATGATCCTGACATGGGGAGTCTTGCATCTCATCTGACTTTTCTGCAGGTGTGCTGCTATCTCAGCACAGGAGAAAACTATCCTATGATTTCCATGACAGGAGAGCTCTGGGTCATCTGTGTGGGAATCACAGGAGCTTGTGAAAATGCAGGTTATCCCACCCTAAGATGAAACTGAACCGGAATGCACTGCAGAGAACCACAGGGATCCAGATAAGGTCTCTAACAAGGTATCCTAAAGGTTGGGGGAGCAGTCATAGGGGAAGAAGAGACTAAGTGCTGGTCTCCAAAGTGAGAGGGCCCTTGAGGGACTAGGAGATGCCTGTGTGACAGGATCCCAGACAAGATGAGTGTAAGAAGAGGTTTGGAATGGGGTGTCACAGAATGGAACCAATAGGCAAAGACAATTTGTAAAGTCCCAGCAGAATGGAGGGCAGTAGCAAATCCTCTAATGGACAAGTTGGAGGAAGAATGGATAGAATCAAGAGTCCCTTTAGACATGGTCAACAGCATCACACAGGGATACTTCCACCTGCCGGCAATGCTTCCCTGATGACTAAAAGCAATTGACCCAAAGCTCTTCAGAAAGCATAGTAAGGACTCAGTGAGTGCTATTCCTATCTAGTTCCTCACTACTGTAATTGTTCTTGCAGATGAAATGTCAGCATATCTGTGGGTATGTTTAGTCCAGTGTTCCCTTTTCATTGCTTCTCTTATTCTCCTGAAGCACCATCTGTTGAAGCTGACTAAAGGCTGTCTAGCACACAAGCTCAATCTCAGAAACATCTAGAAGAAAAAAAGTCTCCTCATCTCCCTGAGTTTCTCTGAAGGGGATTGGACACTGCACTCTTGCTCCACTCTGTTCCACTCATTAGCAGGAAGCATCTAGAACTATAAGCATTTTAGTCCCATGGATGTGTATGTTAGAGCAGTTTGTAAACCCTCAATCATGTCTGACAATGTTCTTTCTCCTCTTTGCTCTCACCTTGATACCTCTCAAACCCATGAGCCTTAAAGTTTCCCAGGACTGACCCAACCACCCAAATTCCACCATTCCTGAAATCCAAATCAATTTTATCCTTAAAATCAGCAAGCCAAAGAACCCTGCTACCATGTCATCAGGAGGTGGACAAGGGCCAGGAAGTCAAATCCCAAACTGAAGGCATTAATGTGATCAAGAATACAAGTGGCCCTGTTCACACAAGGAAAATTCTGATGGTCTCTAGGGACCTGAGAAATTTCAAAAATGTTCACTGGAGGAATCTGAAAAGTCACTGGAGAGAAATCAAAATACCATTTTGAATCAACTGTCCCCAAAGTTGGGTGACAGCTTAGTTCTGTAGCCCTTTCTCGTGTTATGGGAGCAGGGTGAGAGATTTGACTTCAAAGCCTGTTGTCAGATGAGCAAGAAAGTGATGACTTTGGCTTAGAGGACAAGTGAGGCTAAAGAGAGCTATTAGTAAGTCCAGAGCATCTAGGAAACTACACAAACGGAGCTAGGGACAGGGAGTTTGTCACACCAGCCTCAGCAAGGGATAATCAGGGCCAGCCACACCAGGGCCAGAGCAGTATGTACGAGGGGGCAGAGTTCCCAAGAGACCATGACATGACCATCGCATTAGTTACCTTTCTCGTTGCTGTTACAAGATACTAGACAGAAGCAACTTGAGGAGGGACATTTATCTCAGCCCACAGGGATACGCCATCATGGTGGGACAGGTATGGTGGCAGGAGCTTAAAACTCTGGTCATGTTCAGCCTGTAGCCCGGAAGCAGAGAGAGAGAGAGATGAATGCTGGTGCCCAGCTCATTTTCTCCTTGTTATATAGTCTAGAACTCTAAGCTCAGGGAATGGTGTTGCCCACAGTTACAGTGAGTTTTCCCACCTCAAGGAAAATAATCTAGAAATTCCCCACAGACAAGCCCAGAGATTTGTTTCCATGGTGTGATGGTTAGGTTTTGATGTCAGCTTGACCTTACAAGTAATCTTGGGTGGGTCTCTGAGGATGTTCACAGGAAGGCAGCCTCTCAGTAGGAGGCAGGATGTAAAGAAGCTCAAAGAAGCTAGAAGTAAACATCCTTTCCTGTGTAGGCAGTGCAGGAAGGAAATTCCAGAGACTCAGGAAGCCATTAAGTCTGGGATAGGGTTGCAGGACCCCACCCTAAGGCTATATGAAGGTGAAAAAATTCTCTCTTTGCCCTCCCTGCCTGTTTGCTTGTGTGTTGTGGCGTAGGTGGTGGGTTTTTTCTCTCTGCTTGGACCTGTGAAAGGGGAGCAGCCTCTTTTGCATTCTGGAACTTCCCCTGTATCTATAGCTACAAATAAATCCTTTCCTCCCAAAAACTGTGCCTGGTTTGAAGATTCATTCCAGCGGTGTGTGGCTAACTTCAACACATGGTGATTCCAAATCCCATCAGGTTGACAACAGGAATCTTCACCGCCACCCAACCACAGATGGATGCAAGGGAAGGGACAGGGAGGGGCAGATAGTACTTGTGTTAAGCTGGTATTGAAGCAGCTTCCAGCCCCTTCTCATCCATCCTGGTAGAACTTCCTTGGGCCTTTTATGTGTATTGCCTGCCTGCAAAGGTGGAGGCAAATGTGGGCTCAAACACGGTCAACATTACTGGGACTCATAGAAATGTCCATCTGCAGTTGCACTCACAGACAACAGGAGGTGACCCAACCCCTTCATCCTCTCCCTAAAACTGTTTCCAAAAGGCATTTGGTCTAGGCCGAGCCCAGCAGTGCTGCAGGCCTACCACAGGTCGGTCTAGATAGAAGAATACCATCCCATTTAGAGATCACTTTCTTCTCACAGGTCAGTCAAAAATTCAGAAACCTTTATAATCTCATTGGGTTTGCAAGCAGGAAGGTGAGCACCAAGCAGCACAACCCAGCCTGCCCATCATGTAACCAAAAATGGGAACTTGAAAGAGACATGGGTCAAGGAGCTTTGAATTTCTTTTATTTTTAGAAAACAGCAAGAAGTAATCAACTTATGAGTGAAATAGAGACATCTGTCACGTTCTACTCAAGAACTCCCAACTTGGTGTGCATGGCTCATATTAGGGGTGTGTGTGTGTGTGTGTGTGTGTGTGTGTGTGTGTGTGTGTGTGTCCATATGTATGAGTGTGTATGTGCACATAGGTGTATACAGAGGCCAGAGGTTGGCATCTGGGGTCGGTCTTCCTTATCTTTGAGACTTAGAGACAGAGTCTCTTTCTGAACCTAGAGTTCACCAACTCAGACTACCTAGCCAGTCCCAGGGATTCCCTGGCTCTGTCTTCCCAACATTGGGATTATAAGTATGTACCACCTTTCCAACATTTTATGTAGGTGTTGGGGATCTGAACTCAGTCTGTACAGCAAGGACTTTACTCAATAAGTCACCTCCCCAGCCCTCTCAGATTGCTATTAATAAAGCAATAGAAGGGGTTGATGTATCTCAGTGGTAGAGCTCATACTTAGCATGGATTCAATCCTCAGCACATAATAATAATGCAGTAGGATAGAGACATCTCTCTTTCTGTCTCTCTCTCTCTCTCTCTCTCTCTCTCTCTCTCTCTCTCTCTCTCACACACACACACACACACACACACTTACACAAAACGGAGAGTGGAGCCAGCTCCTTCCATTACCCTCCCAAGCCTCTCTGCTTCCCAGGAATAGAGGAATTGCTCTCTGACAAGTGAGAACAGTCTAGGGCTGTCTGGAGATGCCCCACTCTCACTGTTATCTATTAAGTTTGGGGCGGGGTCCCTTGGCACTGCCCCAGTTATACTACTGGGCAATAGGTACCTGATATTAGCATGTGGTTGACCCTGCAATGGGTATTTAAATGTGATAAATACAGAATTCATGTGCTTGTGAAAGGGAAGAATAACAAGCATCCAAATAAGCGAGCAGAGTAAGGCCGAGAAGAGAAGAAGCATGGGTGAGAGTGTCTCGGGAGTGGCATCTTCAGTCGGGCAACAGAAAACAGCATCATCAGCGCATGAACTGCAATGAAGCCATTCCCAACTGGGGACGATGCAAGGAGAGATCCTGCAGGTGCACCAAACTGAACCATGCACAAGAGGGTTCTGCCCCTTTCACATGCCTAACAGGGTGCACACATGTGTATTTCCATAGATGTGCCAGGAGCTTTGCACATCTGAAAGATGAGTTCTACCCAGAGTATGAAGATATATGACCAGCCCTGCACACCAATCCAGTTCACAGGCCCCATTCTGCACTGGCATCACTTTGAGTGAAGCACCCCTAGTTCTCCCTCTGTATCATTGATGAACCATCTATTATGCCCACAGGAGTATGGCACCTTTCCTTCAAAACAATCTGGAGCAGACAGAGCTCACGTTTCACAGTGAGATCAGACCTGGATTTATGCTGGGTCATTGTGCCCCATTAAGGTTGCCATGCTTACAACAGGTCTATGTTACCTAGACTTTTGATGTGCTAGATACAGGGGCAATAGTTGCTTTTTTTCTATTGTAATTTGTCAGCAAAATAGCAGAGAAATGAAGAGATAGAAATGCTGAACCAGACAGGTTGCCCAGAGTTTAGAGAGAAAGCAGTTAGGAAAAGTGTGTCGACTACCAAAGAAAATTCAAGACCCTTTCCCAAACCCACTAGCCTATGAGTTCCTCCAGAGCTGAGATCCATACTGATAAATCTTGGGGTGTCCAGCACCTAGAACAAGGCTCTAGCATAACAAATGCTCAGTAAATATGATTGATTTATATAGCATGGAGAATAAATAAATAATTAATTGGATAATAAATAAATAATTAAATAGCATAAGAATTCAAAAGAAGAGTCCATCTTGGACTCTTTGGAAGTCAAGGGATACCCAAGAGATTACAAGTAAAACCATGTTCCTTATGTTAAGGCAGGAGGCCACGGTGGCAGAAGGGAATTTTCTAGATAAAAGTTATGAGCGGTGAAGAAGGAACCATGTCATTTTCACTCCTCCAAGAAGTAGAGGCCAAAAGAGCATTAGATATACCAATATTTTATGTGAGGAATCCCCCATGAAGCATAAGAGGAGAGAAGAAAGGAGGGGGAGGAGCAAAAGGAAGGGGAGAGAAGGAGAAGAGAAGGGAAAAAAAGAGACCCTTCACACTACAAGGTAATTCCAAGAGCAACGAGAGCAGAAGGGGGGAAGGAAGTTTGTGGGGAAAGGAGCAGCAGAGATCAGACAATTCTGGGAAAGGCTGGGGAAGGTCAATGGACAGGCTCTGAGCAAGGGCCTCCACATTAGAGGATTCCTCTACTGAACATTAATGGCCAACTCTGGTGTCCCCAGTCACCAGCCATGCAGGGCCCAGGGGAAGTGTGGTCTCAACATGACTATCAGAGCGGATCCAGTGGTAAGCAATGGAGGCTCCCACAGCAAGGATACCTGAGCAAAACCCTTCCAGGGTTCCCCAGGGAGCTATGATGGCTGGAATAAGGTTGCAGAGGAAGGAATATAAGGTGCCTGGAAAGTTGGGACCAGTGTGGCTCTAGGTGTAAAAATGCCTGCAGATCACACATCAAGACAAGGACATAGTTGGAAGGAAATCTGCTCCCATTGCTGCCTTCTTGCCCAGTGCCTAGTCTGCCCTTCTGGCTCAAGCATAGAACCCACCCTAGATTTCACTGCAGTGGGAAGCAGCCCTGTTCTGGCCAGTGATTTATAAACGTTGAAGCAGAAATATATTAGAGGGTCATAATAATAAGAGATTGGCATAAGACTGATTCTCTCCCAATTTCTTCTCCTCACCTGAACACATACCTGAGGGCCAGCAAGGGAAGCATGCTACCATGCATAGGATGAAAACCACCTGCTAGACATGATGGAGTGCAAAGACAGATGGAGTCCAGAAAACTGGTGGCATGGTATAGCTGCTGCATGTAGAAATCCTGCCCCCATAATTCTTGTTGCATGAGAAAATAAACTCTCATGGTGTTGGGATGATGGTTCAGTGGATAAAGTGTTTACCTCACAAGTCCAAATACATGAGTTAGGAACACCAGACCCCATATTAAAAATAAATAAATAAAAGCAGGAAGTCCTAGAGGACCCCTCTTACTTACCCTAGCTCACCCACAGCAATATCAGAGGCAAAGACAGAATTTCCCTCAAGGTCATGGACCAGCTAGCCTAGTGAACAATGCATCAAACCACAGAAACCCTGCCTCAAATGAGGTAGAAAGTGCAGAGCTCACCTGAAAATTGTCCTCTGACCACACTGCCATGGCAATCCATATCTACACTCATATACCTGAACAGGAACACACACACACACACACACACACACACACAAAACTGATATAAAGGAAAAATAAAAAAGAAATCCCATGGACAACAGCTATGAAATCATGCTAGCATCTCATGGAGCCAAGATCCCAGTCCTAAATACAGGAGAGTCAGATGGAGGGCTTCTTCAAGGTCAGTGATGAGGCTGCCTCCCATCTTCACACTTGACATTCAGTAAAGCCAACATGACTCACCAGTGCTGCTCCATATTCTGGACAGCAGTAGGCATGTGAGGTTTCCTCTTTAAAGTACATATAAAGCAAAAGAAGAGGCTGCCCCCAAGAGCCCAATCACCTGGACTCCATGTGGACAAGTCCTAAACTCCACTCTCAAGTAGCATGAAATCCAAATGTGGAAAGAAAGCAGGGAAACTCCATGCTGGTAGGGGCACAAACCTTCATGTTCTGCACGTTGATTGCCATCAGTGTGACATTCCATTCACTTAGCCACATGCACTCGGCCTAGGTCAGAGTTTAGTAGTAGTCACACCATTTTCCTCCATTTCCACCAGCAAAGACCTGGCACCACCCCTGCCAACCCCTCTCCCTCTCATAAGCCCGGCTCATGAAATGAAATCTCCTTACCTGATGTGAGATCTTCTGCAAACATGAAGATTTTAGACCACAAAGAGAAACAAGAATAGGTTTTTCTCTCCTATTTAAATAGACTTAAAATAACTTTCTCTTAGAGATCCCCAGAAAAAATAATTTACCTCCCAGATACTTACGAGGATAAAACAGACCCCTTCAGCTCACCCCACCCAACCATTGAGCTAGCCCACCTGCAGTCTCTCTCGCTTCCCAAGCAGAGGGAGAAGGCAAGCACCAGACAATTACCCTGACAAACAACTAACTGCTCAGCTTGCAGAAATGGAAAGGATATTTGTAGGCTACACTTCACCTGTCGGCATGTCAATCTCGGAATGTCGACAAAGAGGCTGACTTACCACCTCGATTCTGTGGGTCAGGCATTGGAAATCTGACCAGCCCTCAGTACTCCCTGAGGGGACTGCTCACAGTCCAGAAAATTAATTAAAGCTCCCACAGAAAACAGAAAATTTCTGGTGGTTAAGAAGTGAAAGCAACTCGTCTCCCCGCCTCTAGCATCCTGGAAGACTTGCACAAAATCAATCTTCTCTGCACAAGTTCCATATCCTTTGCCTAATGGAACAAGTGTCCTCTGGACCTTCTCAGTTGCTTCTTCGATCTGGAGAAAATGCATTTGATTAATTATCATGTAATTACATTTCCATTCAGTGACCAATATCATTGGACATGGAGACCTCAGAGCTATAAACATGAAGTCCATTAGTTACTCTTAGATTTTTAAAGGGGGGATCATTGGGGATAAGCTGAAGGGTTTTTATGAATATTGAAATCATCATGTGGTTAAATGATTGGAGTTTGACCCTTTCAGAGTCTTGGGAAAAAATGGAATCAATGCTATTAAAGTACAGCAGACAGAATGAAGGCAGTGGAGGCCAGAAAATCTGGTCCCTTGGAAGAGGCACCAAGAAGGGAAGGAAGGAAAATGAAGCTGCTATGTGGTCCTCTGCCTGTCCCGTGTCTTAGTCCTTCTGTCGACTCCAGATTGCTAAAAATACCCATCACCAAGCCCAGAAAGACTCACTTGACAACCTTGAACTATCTAACAGCCTCTCCGTTCATCTTACCTGCTGGCTCAGGTTTGCCAGGTGCCCATCATGTACTCATCCCCCCTCCCAATCTCATGAGAGTCTATGTCACTTACTGGGATTTAATAGGATATCTTAGGTGTCAATTTATCACCTCTCTGGTTATGACATCAAGCACCAGCCCAGCTGTTGTCGTGAAGGTGTTTAGTAGATGTGATTAGTCCGTAATCGGTTGACCTTAAGTAAGAGAGCTGACCCTAGATAAGCTGGGTGGCTGATCCATCCAGATGAAAAGCCTTAGGAACAGACCCAAAGCTCCCCTTGTAAAGTAGAGACTCCACTGCAAGCTGTAGATTTAGCCCACACCTGGGTACTCCAGCCTGTCCTTCTGGGAGAGCTGTACTATGGATTTTGGACTTATCAAGCCAGACCCTGCAGTCAGCCACAAGAGGCAATTCCTCACAATAAGTCTCTTGTGCTATATCTCCTACAGCTTCTGAGTTGTTTTTTTTTTCTGGTTGAACTTTAACAGAGACATACAATGAAAATGTTTTCTTTTGATCCACTCACCATTTACTAAAATAATTTCATACACAATATTTATATCCGTGCCATAATTATCAAAATAGTACCATCTTCCCCAAATGGCAGGAAACTGTAAAGATAAATATAATAAAACAAAAGTGATCGTAGAGTTTCAGCTGATTGCCACTGCCTTCTATGCTGACCTATGCTGCTAAGCATTATAAGGGAAATGGGAGAGGTGGCTGGGTACTGGGGCATGTGTGTGTCAAGGACAAAGTTCAGGAGATGCTGGTCAGGACTGATGGAGGATTGCAAAGGAAATACGTTTCTTACCCATGTCCCTGTTACTTAATAGGATGACCATGTAATTCTGAAATCATCTTATGTATGACTAGAAGCTTCCATCCAGAACTTCAGGTTATGAGCACGTGGCCCAAGCACATGGAAGAATTTCCCTCACCATGATGATTCAATGTCTGCGGCAATGGCCTTGATAGAGCTGCTCGTTCCAGAGGACTGTGGGATAAGCCCACTTGCCCCTCATACACCAAGATCACATACAATTCTCCCTCAGTACTACAAACACAGAAGTCACGGTGACCCCTTCCCCAGAAGCTGAAGAAGCTACCACCTTGAAAGTCTAAGGCCAGGATGGACAGATGGCTCCATAGTTAAGGTGCTTGCCTGCAAAGCCTAATGAGCTGGGTTTGATTCCCCAGTAACCACTTAAAGCCAGATGCTCAAAGTGACATTTGAATCTGGAGTTTGTTTGCAGTGGCTAGAGGCCCCTGGTGTGCCCACTGTGTGTGTCTGTCTGTCTGTCTGTCTGGCTGTCTGTCTGTCTGTATTCTCTGTCTCTTTCTCTTTGCATGCAAATAAACAAATAAAATATCTTTTTATCTTTATTGCCCAAAATTAGATATATTGAATGAGCAAATATTGTGCTGATATTCCCATTTCCCTCCTCCCTGTCCCCAATCCACTAGGTATCCTCCTCAGTGGGCACACTGGATCAATCCATGTGGCAAGGGGTTATGGATAGCACAAGAGGCATCAAAGTTGCCCCCCTCTTTATGTATAGTAGCTGAGGGGGGTAATGTCTCTGGGTAATCTCTCCTACCATGGCTCTTACAGTCTTTCTGCCCCCTCTTCTGCTCAGTTCCCTGAGTCATGGAGGGTGACTTTTAAGTCTATTTTATTGTTGTGAACTTAAGAGTCTCTGTGCTTCTACTTTAAGTTGTATTGGAAGTCATTGGTGTCTGTCTCATGGACTTATCCTGGGATGACTGATTGGCTGTGGTTATAGGTCTCTTTCTTGCCCCGCCACTCTCTCAAGTGTTTCACTTGGGGCCTACACGATAGGCCTGGGGTGGTTCATCTCTTGCTGGGATATCAGCCTTTGGCTTGTGATAAAATATTTTTAAAGAGTCTCAAGCAGCCGGGCGTGGTGGCGCACGCCTTTAATCCCAGCACTCGGGAGGCAGAGGTAGGAGGATCACCATGAGTTCGAGGCCACCCTGAGACTCCATAGTGAATTCCAGGTCAGCCTGGACTAGAGCGAGACCCTACCTCGAAAAAAAAACCAAAAAAAGAAAAAAAGAAAATGAATAAAGTATTTAAAAAAAAAAGAGTCTCAAGCTATGGTTTCTGGGCCTTCATGATTCAAAGGGAAAGGCTCCAGGAAGCAGTGGCAAAAGGAAGAAGCCTTGGTGACTCATTTTTCCTAAGTAATGCTGGTTCTGTGCTACCCATGGTGCCACTGTTGCTTGGGTCACAGTCTCCCTGCTCAGTACCTTAGCACTGTGCCCTTCAGAGGTCAAAGTCTCCTGCCTGAGTTTCTGGGCAGCTTCTTGCTGAATCACTGGATCCAGTTGCTCATAGTAGCCTTGTGGGAAAGACATTGTTCTTCCTCCTGAGCAGGGAATGCAATATATTTGAACTTTTCAAATGTAGGTCAAGTAATAGAAGGAAGATGAGCTTCAAGCTGCTATAGACGAGGTCATCATCACAGCTTTGGCACTTTCTAGATGTGTGCTCTCACAGCTAATTTCCTTTATTGATCCAATAATAGAATTTTGGTAGATGTCTAATGTTTGTTATCTCTGGGCCAAATCTCTCTTATTCTCAGTCCACAAGTTCTGGATGGGATAGTGGGGTGGGTCTTCCCCTGCCATCAACTGTTTAATGTATATACAATGACTTCCTCCTTCCAACCTCAGCCAAACTCTGTTGCCTGCTAAGATAGAAGGGGATGCCTCGGGAGCCAACCAATCAGCCTAGTTCTCTTCTCTGGCTCAAGTGTAGACAGGTGACTCATACACACACACACACACACACACACACACACACACACACACGCATGCACATGCACACACTGAGAGTGTATGCTGGAGCCACTGGACAAAAACACAACAATCTTTTTTAAATATTTTATTTATTCATTTTAAAGCAGAGAGAGAGAGAGAGAGAGAGAGAGAGAGAGAGAGAGAGAGAGAGAGAGCACACCAGGGTCTGTGGTCTGGCTTATGTGGGTACTGGGAAATTGAACCCAGGGCCTTAGGCACTGGAGGCAAATGCCTTAACCGCTAAGCCATCTCTCCAGCCCACAACAGTCTTTATACTTGAGTTTCTACATTGATGGGGTGTAAGCTTGAGCTACTGGTGGCCATCTTTGCCACCTCATAGGGAGGGTCTACAGAGCACAAAGTCAATGTAAAGGAAGGTGAAGCAGGAGGGAAGGAAGGGAAAAGGAGAGGGAGGGAAGGAGGGATGGAGGGAAAGAAAGAGAGAGAAAGATCTGACCATATAATTTGAGCACCTGGATCCAGGTACGCTTAAAGTCCTCAAGATCTAACCCAAGGATAGTTTTTGGTTTTAGACTTATAATCTAATACAACAGTCTTGGACATCAAAGAGCACTGAGTTGAGTGAATGTCACTTGCATCCTAAGTCAGTACATGTCTTCCTAAGTAATACCATGAACATTATATGAAAATAGCAGAAATCACCTGGCACAGTAAGTCCTTAGTAAATACTGTTATTTGGGGGCTTAAACAAAATCATACACCCAAGTGTTCATCCAAGTGATCATATGGAGTAAGAGCTATGAATGCCTGTCAGGTGCTGCTCTGCCATGGGAGCCATCAGAGACCCAGTTTATTCACCCAGTAGCCCCACCAGCCTGGATTAAATGAGCAGAATTCCTACATGCCAGGCTCTGAAGATGAGATAATAAACCAAAACCTATGTCCTGTACCTAGCAAAGTTCACTGTGGCAACCATTTAGTGCTGGAGGTTATCATGGTCCACCATAGAACAATTCAAATGGGAAAATCATTTTCTTACTGGTTAAGCCAGGGCCGGTGGTGAAAAGTAACCATTAGATTGCTGCTGAAGCTGAACTTCTTTTAAAGAGTGGGGAGAAGCCAAGGAGGGAAATTCTCATCTAAAAATCCAAATTTAGTTGCTGCTGAGAATTATGTACGTGACACACAACCACTAGGACTTTATGACAAGGAAGATTTAATAATTACTTTTTTAAAGGTTGAAGTATTTAACCATTCTTCCAAAAATACCAATATGGGGCGGGGGAAACAGATGGAAAGAGACAAGACGCGTCAATTGCTCACAGCTCACAAGGCTACACAACACCCGCAGTCAGAAGTAGACACAGTCTGCCTATGATTGGCTGCCATCTATGGATTCAGCCATGGATGACGGAATCCACGCGAACCTGCTGCAGACAAGCTCTTCTCCAGAAGACAAATCCAAAACCCTGACTAGACAGCAAGGTACAGGGTAGATATTGCTAGTCAACTCTTTCTTTTTACATTTAATTTGCTTTTTAAAACTCTCTCTGGTTTTCTTCCTTACCTTTTAACTTATATACTTATTCTACATGGTACTTTTTATCTAAGGACATCTAATATAAGTACATATTGTATGTTGACTACACCCCCCATATTCCATACCTCCCCTTTCTCGCTCCTTCCATTAGTCCCCTTTGATCTACAATTTCACTTTTATTTTTGTGCCCTTTAGACAAACATGATTCCATGTCCTTATATTCAATCTAGGACCCAAACATGAGAGAAAACATATGACACTTACCTTACTGAGACTGACTAATTTTTTTAATATGATTCTGTCCTCCTGCCTAATTCATCCCTGGAAACCAGAATTCCCTGTTCTAGAATGTTCTATGTGTGCTGAAAAAAATCAAGCCAAGATTAAGAAATCAGTGTGGACAGACACCATGGAGGTCTATCCATCATTTCACAAATGTTAGTTGAGCCGTTATAGAATATCAAGCAATTCTTAAGCCTGGTGGGAGGTCATGGAATGAGATCAGTTTATTCAATCTTGTCTGTTTTTGTATGACTCTGATTAAATATTTCAGTTACATACTCAATCAAAATGCTCCTCTCCAGAACTTATCTCATTTGATTGAAATACTGGTTTAAACTGTAACATAATTAAATTATGAGGATTTAAATGTAAAAAGAAAATTTGAAAGACTTGGGACACAAATTGATAGGTGAATGCATAATATCAGGTCATGAGAGATTTCTTTTTTAGTATGACATAAAGGAAAATTAAACTTTTAACAAATTTGCTGGTATAAAATCTGAAATAAACATTCATAAATTCAGGGCAAGAAGCAGATTGAAAAGAAATATTTACAAGCAAGATGGCAGAAGAGCTAATAAAGATTCTTTAAAAATATTTATTTATTTATTTATTTATTTATTTATTTATTTATTTATTTATTACATGTATGTGGGGCAGAGTCTCTTGCAGCTATAAACAAATGCCAGACACACAACTTTTTATGTCGGGCTTCATGTAGATGGCTAGAGAATTGAACCTGGACTGTCAGGCTTTGCAAGAAAGCGCAATAAACCATTAAGCCATCTCCCAGATCCTTAATATTAAGTATTCTTAAAGTAATTGCATTATCAGCAGAAAACAATGATCAAAAACAAATAGGCAATTCGTAAGAAGTGATTAAAATATCAAATATGAATATATCATACTTCACTTATACATAGAGCAACATACTTTAAAACCAAAATGCCAAGTGCTGGTGAAATGTGAAGAAATGGGTACTGATACACATTCATATAGCTAAGGGCTACATGTGGCTGAAAATACCAACAAATAAAACTTTACAATGCTTATAACTTTCAGATTTTATCATTTATACCTCTAAAATTTTATATGAAACAAATATTCAAGAACATACACAAAAATGTATTTCCAAGACTGTTGTTCATCCCGGGATCCACTAGAAAAAAAATGGAGATAAATATTATATATAAGTAAATTAGAGTAAATGTCTAAAATAAACTATTTTGTAACAGTTAAAAGTAGTGTTTTGGAAAAAAATATTAAATCATTTTGGAAGTTATTTATAATATTTAGTTATATTTGAAAACAAGTTGTAAAATATGTCTTTCCAAAAATAGGACCATATCACATACATATCCAGCATATCTTCCTGGGAGAGGAACAGAAAGTTATAACAATGTGTTGATAAATAATTGTGAGATTTTTAAAGTAGACACTCCTCTCTCTCTCTCTCTCTCTCCCTCTCTCTTTCTCTCTCTCTCTTCCCTCTCCCCCACATGCTGTGTGTGTATAGTTCATACTTCTTTGTAACTTTCTTCACAGTAACAGTTCTGTATTGTAAGCTGTGTTATAAGTAGTTTCGTTACACAACTAGTCCTGGCTGGCACTGATATCTTGAACTTAAATGCCAGCCTCTCTCCTTCCTTTAAGGTCCTGCCTGCTGAGGCCCTTGAGATCTCTCTTTTTGTCCTGTGGTGCCTTAGCTCTGTATCCTGGGGAAATTTAATAAACACACCTTCTCCTTTCTCTACTCTCTAGTGGGGAAAGTCACATAGTGTGGGCCACTATGGAGTCCTTCTGCAACTTTGTCCTCTGGGGTGAGGACCTGGAGTGATGGGAGCAGAGCAGTTACCATGCCAACCACAGGACCAATGGGGAGCAGAAGGGTGGAGGAGGGAAAATGGTACCAAAACAGAGATTAGACAAGGAGACAGAAAAACATTCTGCCTCCAATCTGATTACAGAACCAAAGAAATAAAACCTCTGGGGCCAGCTCTCCTGGCCGCCTGCCTCATCCGCAGACCCAGGCGCTCTGTGGCTGGCCCACTCTGCATCATTCACTTAACGATATCTGACAGAGTGACCCAAGCCATGGCCCTGCAGGAGCCTAATGTGGTTAGACTTGGAGAAATCATTCATGGGAGAATATACTAAAGTGTTTAGTGTCCCCTGGATGCATTAGGAGCAGGTTCTGTCCTGCTCTGAGAAGGACCTCGGTGTGCTTATCCTGAAAACCTCGGAGCACGGTCCACTCAGATGTCCTGGGTCCTCTTGTCCAGATTGACTCACAATCCTGTGGCCTCTTCACAGCCCCTTCTCTCTCTTTGGAGCCATTTATTTGTTCCTTCATCCCAGGGGCAATGATCCCCAGGCAAGCTACAAAGTGCTTCACACCTGCTATCCCTGCCCTCACCCCACTTTTACCACCTCTCTCCTTGTGCCCTGCCAGCACCAGGTGGCCCCTGCTACCAGCATCTCAGCCTGTCCCTTAGGGTCAGGCTGCTGACACCTTCTTGTGACATCTTCCTCCCAATTATGGCCACTTGTTTTTCTTTGTCTTATATTTTCCAGGCAGCAAGGGCGAGGTGAAGATGTGTCCTGGCAGCCTCAGGGATAGGCTTGTCAGCTCCCACAAGGACAACGGCCACCACACCCCACTCTTTCACACATCACATGTAGCATCAAACCAAGTGCATGGGCTCAGTGGGTGTGAGCTTGAGTCTTCTATGATCTGCCTGTGTTTGAAAGAGAAGTGTTTTGCCATGATTCCCAGCAACCATTATCAATAAACACTGTAATGGTTAGGTTTTGTTGTCAGCTTGATTTTTTTAAGATTTTATTTTATTTATTTTTGAGAGAATGAGAGAGAGAGCAAAAGAAAGAAAGAAAGAAGGAAGGAAGGAAGGAAGGAAGGAAGGAAGGAAGGAAGGAAGGAAGAAAGAAAGAAAGAAAGAAAGAAAGAAAGAAAGAAAGAAAGAAAGAAAGAAAGAAAGAAAGAAAGAAAGAAAGAAAGAAAGAAAGGAGAAAGAGGAAGAGAGAGAATGGGCATGCCAGGGCCTGCAGCCACTGCAAATGAACTCCAGACGCATGTGTCACCTCGTGCATCTGGCTTTGCATGAGTAGTGGAGAATCAAATTTGGGTCCTTCTGCTTTGCAGGCAAATGCATTAACCACTGTGTCATATCTCCAGCCCAACTTGATCTTTTAATAACCTTGGGAAGGTCTCTGATGTTGTTCACAGGAAGGCAGCCTTCTCAGTAGGGGACAAGATATAAGGAAGTTCAGGAAAATTAGAAATGAACATTCCTTCATGGGAGGGCAGTGCAGGAAGGAAATTCCAGAGACTCAGGAAGCCAACAAATCTGAGATAGGGTTACAGACTTAAATTGTCCTAAGGCTATATAAAGAGGAAAGAAATCTCTCTCCACTTGTCTCCTTGCCTGCCTGCCTGCCTGCCTGCCTGCCTGCTGGTGCTTGTCATTCATCTCTTTGTTGGCATTGGCACAAAGCTTCTCCACCCTTACAGCCTGGACTAAAGACCAGCAGCAAACCAGGAAGCCTTTAGGCCTTCCGTGCTGGATTGGGACTGCTGAGGCATCCAGCCACGTGGACTCAGTGGCTACCAGTTCCTTGACTCTCGGGCTTGCAGGCTGCAATTGTGAGACTGCTGTGAGCTAATTCAATAAAACCTTTTTTTAGTCTTTTTACTACAATTCGTTCTGTTGGCTCTGTTACTCTAGAGAATCCTAATATAAAATTTGGTACCAGGAGTGGTTCTAAAGAAACAGAATTGTAAGAATGGGTTTCTTTAGTGGGCTTAGTGCTATCTGGCATTGGGTCTCAAACTTCAGTGTTTTTAAAAGCTCTACTGATGATAAGGAGAGCACTAATAAACAGAGAACTGATAATCCATGGTGTGGAATATTTAAAGAGCTTTCTGAGATATTTAGTGATCCTGAATCAATCACCTCATTTGAGGAGCAAGGAATTTAGTGACTCGGCATTTTAAACTTTTGACTATTTGTGGAAAAGTAAGGTGCATAATGATGCTGGTTAGTTGCTTCTACTATCTCTGGATAAAACTATTAAGGGACAAGCAGAAGCTTGGAAAGAAAATTTCCCAGCTTAAGACCCACATACATGATCTGAAGTTTTCTGAGTGTGCCCTGGAGGAGAGTTTTCTCTCTGGCTGTAACAGGGCTCACAGGGCTCAAGTTACAGAAAACCAAACTCAAGCTCTCATTGTGAGGCTGGCTAATTTGGCAATGCAAGTTCAAGCCCCAACCTCACATGCTATCAGAAGTTCAAGTGAAGGCACTGATTGGAAATGATTGGGATCCTGTAACTTGGGATGTGGATGTGTGGGAAGACCCTGAAGAATCTGGAAACATTTAACCCTCACATTCTGAAGAAGTTATTTTGTCTGAGGGAGTAGTCTCTGGTAGCAGTTGCATCCCCCTCCCCAGGCACTGAAATATTACCCTTTTCATCCTTTCCTTGGGGAATTAATCCTTCTTTGTCTGGTGAACCTGCAATGAAAATCCCTGCAGGAGGTGCTGGAGCAGATCGTACCCCTCAAGGCCCACCCATCTTTGCCTCTAAACCTATAGTCAGACATATGGGGAAGCAGGCCCCTAAAGGTGCTGTTGTAGTCAACTTTCTCTGTTGCTGCACAGAAAGAACCCAAGCAAAAGCGGCTTGTTGAGGAATGGATGTATTTGGCTTACAGACTCGAGGGGAGACTCCATCATGGCAGGGAAAATGATAGCATGAGCATAGGGATGGACATCACCTCTACCACAGCACTGCAAACAGCAGCAGGAAGGTGTGCTAAATACTGGCAAGGGGAAGCTTATTTATAACCCCCATAAACCCGCCCCCAACAATACTGCTCCAGCTAAGTTCTAATACCCAAACTGCTATTAGCTAGGGAGCGATCATTCAGAACACATTTGTTTCTGGCAGACACCTGGACCAAACCATAACAGGTGTGATAGAAAGGGTGACTCAAGAGGAAGTGAGATGCACCCCTAGAGAACTTTGAGCTTTTTCTAACTTATACAAGCAGAAGCATGGGGAATATGTGTGGGAATGGACTCTAAGGGTGTGGCATAATGGTGGAAGAAATATAAGATTTGATCAGAATGAATTTATTGAAATGGGCTCATTGACCAGTGATTACAAATTTAACACTGCAGCTTGTGCAGTTAGAAGTGGTGCCAAGAGTTTATTTGATTGGTTCACTGATGTATGGATCCAAAGATGGCCCACTGTGAATAAACAAGAGCTGCCTGATATCCCTTGGGTTAATGTTGGTGAAGGGATTAAAAGGCTTAGAGAACTTGGAATGCTGGAATGGATTTCATCTTTGTCCCCACAATGGGAGGGTCCAGAAGATGTGCCTTTCACTAACAGTATAAGAAACAGATTTGTGAGGAGTGCTCCAGCACACTTAAAGTGCCCAGTAGTTGCTCTTATATGTAAAGAAGACATCACACTGGGAGCTGCAGTTGCTGCATTAGGTGAATTAGATGTAATGGTTCTAGCTGGATCTCGGAGTAACAGGGGCCAAGAGGCAGCACTGAATCACCAAAGGTGAGGTGAGCATGTTTACCATAATAGACATCATAGGCAGAACAATGCGCATCATCGTATGACTTGTGTAGTGTACTGGCTGATTAATCATGGTGTTCCCAGAAGAGAAATAGACAAGAAGCCTAGTAAATTCCTGTTTGATCTCTATATGCAGAGAACTTCCAAAACTAAGGAACAAAAAGCTACTGTGCAATATAGTAACAGAGAATCAAGGCCTCTTAAACATTTTCTGGACTTGAGCCAGTTTACAGATCCAGAGTCCCTTGAATGAAGAGGTGGACAACTCCTTCCTTGAGGAAGGACCATCCTACAACTCCCAAATGTTTCAATGTTAAGCTTAGTCCTGTCCGTCCTCAGAGGGACCTACGACCTTTTGCTAGGGTAACTGCACATAAGGGAAAAGGAAATAATCAGACCTTTCGGGGCCTAGTAGATGCTGGCTCTGAATTGACATTAATTCCAGGGGACCCCAAACAGCATATGGTCCTCCAGTTAATGTAGGGGCCTATGGAGGTCAGGTGATCTTGGCAAATATTTGACTGTCAGTGGGTCCTGGAACTCATCTTGTGGTTATTTCTCCAGTGCCAGAATGAATAATTGGGATAGATATACTTAGGAGTTGACAGAACCCCCACATTTGTTCCCTGACTTGTAGAGTGAGGACTATTAAGGTTGGAAAGGCAAAATGGAAACCACTGGAGCTTCCGCTGCCAGGGAAAATAGTAAAACAAAAAGCAATATCATATCCCTGAAGGGACTGCAGAAATTAATGCCACTATAAAGGACTCGAAGGATGCAGGGGTAGTGGTTCCCACTATTTCTCCCTTTAACTCTCCTATTTGGCCTGTTCAGAAGACAGATGGGTCCTGGAGAATGACGGATTATCAGAAACTTAACCAAGTAGTGACTCCAATTGCAGCTGCTGTTCCAGATGTGGTTTCTTTACTTGAGCAGATTAACACATCTCCTGGTGCCTGGTATGCAGCTATTGATCTTGTGAATGCTTTCTTCTCCATACCAGTCCATAAGGACCACCAGAAGCAATTTGCTTTCAGCTGGCAAGGTCAGCAGTACACTTTTACTGTTTTACCTCAAGGTTATATTAACTCTCCTGCACTGTGTCATAGCTTAGTTCGCAGGGATCTTGATCACTTGTCTCTCCCACAAGGTGTCATGTTGGTTCATTATATTGATGATATTATGCTGATTGGTTCAAATGAACAGGAGGTGGAAACCACTATGGAGTTGCTGGTACAGCATATGCGAATGAGGGGATGGGAAATAAATCCCCCCAAGAATCAAGGACTTTCCACCTCAGTAAAATTTCTAGTTCTAGTTCATTGGTGTTGGGCGTGCAGGGATATTCCCTCTAAAGTGAAGGATAAATTGTTGCACCTGGCCCCTCCTATGACTAAGAAAGAAACACAACCTCTAGTGGGCCTGTTTGAATTTTGGAGGCAGCAAATTTCTCACTTGGGTGTGTTACTTCGTCTCATATACCATGTGACTCAGAAGGCTGCTAGTTATCAATGGGGCCCAGAACAAGAGAAGGATCTCCAGCAGGTCCAGGCTGCTGTGCAGGCTGCTCTGCCACTTGGGCCATATGATCCAGCAGATCCAATGGTACTTGAGGTGTCAGTGGCTGATAGGGATGCTGCCTGGAGTCTTTGTCAGGCCCCCATAGGCGAATCACAGAAGAGGCCTTTGGGATTTGGGAGTAAGGTCTGCCATCATCTGAAGACAATTATTCTCTCTTAGAAAGACAGATCTTGGCCTGGTATTGGGCCTTAGTGGAAACTGAACGATTGACAATGGGCCATCAGGTTACTAGGCGACCTGAGCTGCCCATTATGAGCTGGGTGTTGTCTGACCCACCGGGCCATAAAATTGGCCATGCACAGCAGCAGTCCATCATCAAGTGGAAGTGGTATATTCGGGTTCAGGCCCGAGCAGGCCCTGAAGGCACAAGTAAGTTGCATGAGGAAGTTGCCCAAATGCCTATGGTTGCTACTCCTGTTACTATGCCTTCTGTCCCCAAGCATGCACCTATGGCATCATGGGGTGTGCCCTATGATCAACTGAGTGAGGAGGAGAGGACTAAGGCATGGTTCACAGATGGCTCAGCACGTTATGCTGGTACCTCCCAGAAGTGGACAGCCACAGCATTACAGCCCATTTCTGGGACAACTCTGAAGGACTGTGGCAAAGGGAAGTCTTCACAATGGGCAGAACTTCGGGCAGTGCACATGGTTGTGCATTTTGCTTGGAAGGAAAAATGGCCAGATATGTTGTTATACACTGATCCATGGGCTGTGGTTAATGGTTTGGCTGGATGGTCTGGGACTTGGAAAGAACACAATTGGAAAATTGGTGAGAAAGACATTTGGGGGAGAACTATGTGGATAGACCTCTCTGAATAGGCAAAGGATATAAGGAAACTTGTGTCCCATGTTAATGCTCATCAGAAGGCGACCTCATCAGAGGATGACTTTAATAATCAAATTGATAAGCTGACCTGTTCTGTGGATAGTGGCCAACCTCTTTCCTTGGCCATCCCTGTCATTGCCCAATGGGCCCATGAACAAAGTGGCCATGGTGGCAGGGATGCAGGTTATGCATGGGCCTAACAACACAGACTTCCACTAACAAAGGCTGGCCTGGCTAAGGCTGCTTCTGAGTGACTAATTTGCCAACAGCAGAGACCAACACTAAGCCCCTGGTATGGTAGCATTCCTCAAGTAGACCAGCCAGCAACTTGGTGGCAGGTCGACTACATCAGACCACTTCCATCATGAAAAGGGCAGAGTTTTGTTCTTACTGGAATAGACAATTATTCTGGGTATGGATTTGCTTTCCTGCCCAGAGTGCTTCAGCAAAAACTACCTCCTATGGGCTTATGGAGTGCCTTATCCACCATCACGGTATTCCACACAGCATTTCTCCAGACCAAGTAACTCACTTCACAGCCAAGGAAGTGCAGCAGTGGGCTCATGATCGTGGAGGGTAGATAAAGACTTCTACCTTATGGAAGAGCTCACTGTTACTACTCCTACTACCATTATTATTGCAAGTTACCTTTATTTACTACACAGCTTGTCATGGTTTGATCCAGGTGTCCCCCAAAAAGAAATGAATGTGTTCTCAGTGATTGATCCTCAGCTGATGACAGTTTGGGTTTTACAACCTTGCTGGAGCTGTGTTGTTGGGAGCAGGCTTATGGGGGTTATAACCAGCTTCCCCTTGCCAGTATTTGGCACACCTTCCTGCCATTGTTTGCAGTGTTGTGGCAGAGGTGATGTCCACCCCTCTGTTCATGCCATCATTTTCCCTGCCATGATGGAGTCTCCCATTGTGTCTGTAAGCCAAATAAACCCATTCCTCAACAAGCCGCTTTTGTTTGGGTTCTTTCTGCGCAGCAACTAGAAAGCTGACTGCAACACAGATGCTGTGAACACTGCCCTGTTCTATGTAATCTTCACACTAATAGTGCAAAGTCTCACTCTATATTAGTAATGGGAGAGTCAGACCTAAGGAAGTTCAATGATGGGTCCAAAACTTAATGGGATCTAACCTGGGATCCATAGTCTATCCACTATTCTGTATTTTCTGTAAGCTTTACAACTCTCCCTACAAACTGTGAGTTGGATTTGAGTGATTATGTATATGTGTGTGGGTGCACACACACACATATATGCAGGTGGACACGTGTGCACAAATAACCATGCATATGCACGTGTGTGTGTGTGTGTATATGTGTGTAGATCAGAGAACAACCTCAGCAATTCTGTCCACCATTTTTTGTAAGGCAGTGCCTCTCATTAACCTGGAACTCACCAAGTAAGCGAGACTGATTGGCCAGTAAGCCCCAGGGATCTGACTGTCTCCACCTCCCCAGCACTGGGATTATGTGTGCCATCATACCCAGCAAGCACTTTACTAATTGAACTATCTCCCCAGCACTGTGCTTGGATGTTTTGATTGGAGAAAGCACCATGGTTAAGAACAGAACTTTGCAGTCAGACCAGCTGGGTTTTAATCCAGGCTGTGCTGTGGTGCAGCTGTGAAACCTTGTTCAAGGCACTCCTCTTCATCTTGACACAGCTGGGCTTCTACATCTGTGAAATAGCAAGGAGTTCCATGAAACCCCATCTCACCAGCCCTGCGTGCCAAGTACCATTTGGCAACAAATTCATTAGACACTTAGAACAGCCTGAGATGGGGGAGAGGCGTGATTGCTTTGGCAAGGAGACTGGAGGGTAGGGGTGGAAGCTGGAAAGTGTTTGAAACTATTGCAACTTGTAAGATCCCCCAGAAATTTTAAAACAAAGAAAAAGATTATCTTTGTAGATAATTTGAAGGTTACTCTTTCCCTACAGCCACCACCTTTTCAGGAACATGCATTTACCCATTGTCCTGGCATAGACTTCTTGCTGGGGAAGCTTGTCAGGATGTTAGGGTCAGAAAGGAGCCCTGAGTTCTCTGTTGGTCATTTAAAACTCTTCCTTTAGTGGATTAAATATGAGTGCTGTTCTCACTGCTAGTCTGAGAACCTGATCTAGGGAGAAGGTGGTAGACACTGAGGAGACTTGAAACTCACCAAAACAGAAAATTGGAAGTTGCTAAAAGAAACTTATAATACACCCTCCAAGGAACATTGTGGAAGATGGGGCAGAAAGAATGTAAGAGCCACCAAAGTGGGTGGTATACTCTGAGTCACTGTTCCCACTACAGAGACTGACTATCATATTCATGACCCCACAGTGATTAACAATAACCCCACTGAGGAAGGTCTCAGTGCAATGAGGCCGAGGAGAGGGGACTTAGGAGTATAACCTGATGTGAATATGACCAAATTTTAGTTTGTTCAAATATTAAAGTTCTAAATAAAAATACCCTCTCTTCAATGGGTCCTCATTGCCAACAGGTAAAAGTCCAAATGCTTGTGCCTGCCTAGTATGTCTCTGGTCAATTCTGTCTCCTTCCACACTAACCTCGCATTACTGCATACTTCCAGCTTCTCCTGATCCTTTGAACTCCCATGCTAGCATCCCGTGCTCAGTCATGATCTCTGAGAGGAGAAGCCATTGTTACTACATTGTCCTTGCCCAGCTCTTTTGCACACGCCTCTAATGAAGCACTTCCCACGATGGTGGCATCCACTGTCAATGAGCTGGCACTCAAAAGGCCTTCTTCATGTACTCAGCCTGGTCACTCAGGCCATTCAAAGGTTGACCTGACTGCCTGTTCTTTCTGAAACACTGCAGGTTGTGTGACCAGAGAATTCATATTGCAAATATTGGATCATTAAGGATATTTAGAGTGTAAGCCAGGCTCCCACGAGACCGACATGGAAGGTCACTGACCACATGCCATTTATTCAGTCACCTGTGTGATAAAGGGGTAGGTAATTTCCAGGGAATAAAGATTTCAGTCAGATGACCCAAGACTTGAGTCTTTGGGTCTTTGGGAAAGTCATTTTGCCTACCCAGGGCAAAATCTTCTCCCAGATAAAATGGTAGCAAGTTTGCTTGCTCTGGTGTGGGAATCCCAAGGAATCACATGAGAGCATGTGACACCAGCCTGACATGGTGGACAGTGGACATCTGCAGGGTATAAACTTGGTTCTGTGCTTTTGATGGACTCTTTCCCTCAGCCTTAGAATCCAGAACTGGTTTATATCCATCCCACCCTCATCCCAATCAAGAGATGAAGGAAAACCATCACATACACTCACACACATATGAATGATACTGGGGACAAATTAAGAAAAAAAGCTAGTCTTGCCAATGTAAAGTTTGACAAAGTTCTCTCCTTTATGGGACTCACTTACTGTCTGCGCCAAATTATAAGCTCACCACAAGAGTAGCTTTTTGCTGGCTCCACACGGCTCTCTATCAACAGGCACACTGAGCCCTCATGGTGTGGTGCCTGTTGGTTAAAGCCAGGCAGCTCCTACTCTACAAATTCAAGTGTATGTGGGCCCTTGTTCTTGCTGATAATTGTGACCAAGGAAAGTATAACTTAAAAAAAAAACACACCTCTTATGATGGTTTTTATCAACAACAAAAGTAGAAAATAACAAGTATTGGTGAGAAGGTGGGAAAAATGGGAACCTTCGTGCATTGCCAGTGGTTACGTAAAATGGTGCAGCCACTGTGGAAAAGAGAGTCTCAAAAAGTTTTTTAAAATGGCATAAAAGCCAACAAGTTCCTTCTGGGTATATATTAAAAGAATTAAAAGCAGAGACTGTAGCAAACACTTCAATATTTATGCTTAAGGCAGCATCATTCACAATAACAAAAATGTAAACACTGTATCAAAAAATAAAGAGATAAAATGTGATATATACACATATATATCCATGAATATATATATATATATATATATATATATATATATATATATATAAAACAGCCTTAAAAAGGCAACTCTGACAAGCATGTGTTACAACACAAATGAACCTTGAAGACATGTTATGGGAAATAACCAGTCACAAAAGACAATATGGTGCATCACTTACATGTAATACCTGGAACAGTTGAACTCATAAAGGCAGAATGACAATAATCATTTTATACTCATTACCAGGTGTCATGGTTTGATCCAGTTGTCCCCCACAAACAAATGAATGTGTTCTGGGTAATTGATCCTCAGCTGATGGCAGTTTGGATTTTACAACCTCGATGGAGCTGTGTTGTTGGGGGCGGGCTTATGGAGGTTATAAACCAGCTTCCCCTTGCCAGTGTTTGGCACAACTTCCTGCCGCTGTTTGCAGTGCTGTGGCAGAGGTGATGTCCACCCCTCTGCTCATGCCATCATTTTCCCTGCTAGGATGACTTCTCCCCTCGAGTCCATAAGCCAAATAAACCCATTCCTCCACAAGCTGCTTTTGTTTGGGTTCTTTCTGCACAGCAACTAGAAAGGTGACTACAAGACCAGGGCTAACGGAAGGGAAGGGAATTGTGGGGCTCCTTGAGATGATTAAAAAGTTCTAAAATTGGGTGTTGGGGAAATAGCTCAGGGGATAAAGTTCTAGCCATGAAAACCTGAGTACCAGAATTCAGATCACCAGAACCCACATAAAAGCCAAGTGTGGTGACACATGTTTATAATCTCTGCTGGGTGGGGGTGTGGGGACAGAGACAGGAGGATCCCCCAGATTCACCAGCTAGCTAGTCTAGCCAAATCAGTGAGTCGAGGGTTCAATGAGAGACCCTGTCTCACTGAAAATAAAGTGGAAGAGTGTGCACAGAAGACACCTGATGATCTGTGGCCATCACACTCATGTGCACACATGTGTATGGGCGTGAGTGTGTTTGTGAATGCTCACACGCACACATGCACATGCGAAAAAGAAACAGGGTTTCTGAAAAGGAATGATGGGGATGGTTGAGCATCATTAGGAACGATGCCACTGACTTAGCATGCCAGCTAGTGAAGAGTGGTAAGATGGTCATTGTGTTATATATATTTTGCTACAATTTTTTTTAACTTGATAACATGGACTACACTCCAGTGTTTCAATAGACAAGCTAGGGAGGTGCCCAAGCTGGCCAACTCCATTTCCTTTCTGGGGACCTGCATTTGGAAAGATCTTGAGGGGACACAAGTTTCAATTCCTACTCTGGAGAATCCAAAACCCTGCCAACACAGTTGGCAGAATATAGAAGTAGGCCATTCTTCTTCCGGAGCCTGGAATTCTGTCAACCCTCTGAATACAGCCCCACTGCTAAGCCTGTCCTTAGCTTCCATATCCGGTAACCAAGTTGACCTTTGAGGACTCCAAATGAAGTCAACAAACTGTTGTTATAAACCTAATGGCTTAGCCAACCGCCTCTCCCAGAAAACATATTTGCATTTCACTGGGTTGTCTGGAGACAATAGTTTAAATCAAAGGAAGAAACACAAATCCCTTCTCTCAACAAATATCTGTTGCTTATTGGTCTCACAGCTCCAGAAGAGCTGGCAAGGATGTCCAGGTCACCTGTCACAGAGCTGCAGTTAAGGTACTAGTTACCCTGCCCCAGAGGAAAGAGCCAAATAAATGGTGAATGCAGACTTTCTGACTGCTGGAGGTTGCTTCTAAAGGAAACTCCTGGGCTTCGCTCTCTCTCCAGGCCTTTCCAAGTCTCAGGTCACTCATCTGAACCACACTTCACACCAGGGACTGGGAGGTAATTAACTCTGCCTTCCCACCCAGGTAATCCCACAGGGCAAGGCATGTTGGTGTTTTGTGGTTGTGGGATTACCCCCACTTTCCCAGCTAAAGGCCCTTAACTCAAAACTCGACCTTTGAAATAAATTGAAATTCATTCCCAAATGAACTGGGACAAAGTCCAAAAACTGTGTGTATTGCTGACTGAAAGCAGGCAGGATAAGTAACCCATGAAGGTGATTTGCCCAAGGGGATGAGAGCTTCACAGTTTAGCACCCTTGGAGACAGAAAAGAGCAGGGTGAGGTGGGGGCTCCATGAGCAACCTACCCCTACTCTCTCCATAGGACTCAGGTAGCTCAGACCAGGCCAGGACTGATACTTACAGCACAGATGGTAAAAGAAGGGACCAAAGGGGAACCTTGGTTTCAGAAATAGAGCTCCACCATCCTCTTGGTTGGCCAAATAATCTGGCCCAAGATCATGAGAGCGGCTCCTGCTGGAGAACTTTTTGTGTGTTTTCCAGACATCCTTTCAACCCGAAGCAGAAGCTGGAATCTTCTTTGTCAATGAAGGATCTGAGATACAAGATCAAGATTAACCATGCAAGAAAGTGCTAAGGAAATGGCTCAGTGGATACAGTGCTTGCCATGCAAGCGTGACAATCAGTGAGCTCTGGGGACAAATGAAAGACACTGCTTTGGTAAAATAATGAGCAAGACTACTGTTGTAGTCATCCACACACGCTACTGGAAGAACTTCAAATACCAGGCATAGTTATGGGAGGAAGAGATTTATTGAAGCTACAGGTCCAAGGGAAGCTCAATAATGGCAAAAGACACTGGTCGCCTTTCACAGGTACAAGCAGAGAGAAAAACCATCACCAGCATCATACACACAATAGCAAACATGCAGGGGGAGGGAGAAATTTCCTTGGCATTTATATAGCCTTAGGGCAGGATCTTGCAATCGTTTCCCAGATTTGTTTACTCCCTGAGTCTCTGGAATTTCCTTCCTGCACTGCTCTCCCAGGGAGAGATGCTTGTTTCTAGCTCCCCTGGGCCTCATTACATCCTGCCCCCTACTGAGAGGGCTGCCTGCCTATAAAGAACCTCAGAGAACCACACATGATTACTAAACAGGTCAGGTTGACAACAAAACTTAACCATCGCAACTACCAACATCAAGCTCTGGCCTCCACAGCACCAGCACATGCACCCCCCACACACACACACACAAACACACACATACACACACACACCACATAAACATGTAATAAAAAGGACATTCTTCAGGCTGGAGAGATTGTTCTATGGTTAAGGTACTTGCTTGCTTACAGAGCCTGCTAATGATCGGAGCTCAATTCCCCAGCACCCATGTAAAGCCACATGCACAAAGTGGCACCTGTAGTCTGTTTGCAGCAACTGGAGACCCTGACACACCAGTTCTCTGTCTTTCTTCTATCTCTCTCTGCTTGAAAATAAATATAAAGATTCTGAAAGCTACATCTTTCAAAGGCTCCATTCAGATATTGCCTTAGGCTTATGAAGTGTCTCTCCAATTAGAAACAGTAGTTTCTCTGCAGAATCCAACCTATCAGAGCCCTTTCCCTGCTTCTGCTCTTCATGCAGAAGTGATATGCCTGCCATCCCTGTGTAGAGCAGCTGTGTGTGGCTTCTTCACCATGGATCCCAACTAAGCTAAGCCCAGTGCTAGAATCAGATGCCCCTGATGCTATATGAGGTAATAGACACCCTGTCCCTAGGCCAGAGGGGACAGCAATACTGACACTTGTCTTCTATCTATAGCTAACACCCAGGCCAGACTTTGATTGTATAAACCATGTATTTTCTTAGTCTTCTGGAGTCGTTGGCTTTTAAAATGCCCAACATCTGTGTATTCCACAGTAAATTGTACATTAATCACACATCATAGGGGAAAGTACTCTCACCAATTTCACATCTTCAGCTAACACACAGACAGGCACTCAGCTTCTGAGCTGCAAGGGAATTGAGAGAGAGAGATAGGTCTCCAAATTCCAGCTGGCCCCTTTTCGCTGGCTGCGAAGCCTCAGACATCTGGCCGGGAGGTTTGGCAAGAAGACCACAGTCCCTTGGCTGTGGCACCCAGGATTATATAAGGGTTTAAGCACCACTGGACAAAAGCAGGCCCACTCTCTCCAGCTCAGCATTGGTGTGAGGAGGCCCACCTCAGCTCGCCCCTCTTCTTTCACCTTCTCTTTCCATCTCTGTCCAGTGTTCTCTGTCTCATCCTCCCCCCATGCCCCACCGCTGCCCCACCACACCTGCACACTCCTCTATCCCAGCAACTCAGAGCAATATCTGTTGAAAAATTAGACTGCAAATATTAACTTTTGAAAAAGCAATTACTAGCCAGGCATGATGGCACACGCCTTTAAACCCAACACTCGGGAGGCAGAGGTAGGAGGATTGCTATGTGTTCGAGGCCACCCTGAGATTACAAAATGAATTCCAGGTCAGCCTGGACTAGAATTAGACCCTACATCAAAACAAACAAACAAACAAAAAAGCAGTTACTATCTGCTGATGGCCAACAGAGATGCTAGGGGTTTTGCCCAACCAGCACTGTTTGCCAATGATGAAACCGAAGCAAGTGGAAATTGAGTCACATAGCCAAGAAGTGACAGAGCCAGGGCCCAAATCCTTGTGTCCCCCCCTCCCCAAATTCTCTCACTACCATTTCTACTCTGCCCTCAGAATTCTCTAGGACCCATTCCTGCTAAAGTGCTGCCTGGGTCAATATCCTTAATCTTGGAAATGAGAAAAGTCTGATGTGACAGGTCAGCATAAGATAGTCAGGGTGGTGGTGGGGAGTCAGGAGACCAGGAGAATGTTAGAGCAGGAGAAACCTACCAGGGACACTGCACAGAAGGAAACTGTTGTGAAAGTTCCAATTAATGCACTTGGTGGTAATTTATTATCAGAGAAATTAAGTGATTCCATTAGCCTCCCGTTGCTTTCCAAAATAAATCTGCCAGTGGGGGGGGGGGCAGGGAAAGAGAGTGTCACTGTTTTAATTTGTTTTTCTGCACATTGCCAAATGGAGATCCAGGCTCCATGTACCCATAAGAAAGGAGTTGGAGACCATCCTGAAGAGCCACTCTGCCACCCTTGGCCCTTCTGTCAGCATATTTCAAAGTAGGAACAAACTAGAGCCCAGCTTGGGAAATGGGCAAGTACCCAGTCTATGCAGAAAGGGCAGGGAGGCCTGGATCCACAACCAGTTTTATCACCAATGGACTCTAGTTAATAAATGAAACGCTGCAAGGGTGAGGGCCCCTCCAACATCTCCACACACCTATGGATCCCTATGTCATGGGTGCCTCCACACAGCAGTGGGCATAGACTAAGAGCTGGGCTCGAAGCGATTCTCTGCTTCTTTCCATCCCCCCTCTGAGGTCCCCCTCCCCTCATCTCTGAGAGCAGATGGAGTCAGAGCAGAAATTCCAGGTCTGAGTGTTTAACCTATGCTCTAAATCACTGCTCTGCACTGTCTCCGTCTGTATGTGCCGGGACCACACTCTGTGTGCCTCAAGTGCCCAAGGCAGAATACCATGAAAATTTTCCTGCCCCCTCCCCGGGAGACTGGGAGTCATTGAAGACAAGGTACTTTTCCTCTTTATATCTGAATCTGCCCAGAGCCTAAATAAATACAAAATGCATTGTTTCTTCTATCCCGAGTGCTTGGATCCCTAGATATCCAATACTTATTTGTTGAATTGATTGGTCACTCTGTAATAGGAGATGCCATGCTTAGCTAAATGAGTAACCAGATTTTGACCAAGGAGTGGGGGCACTGTGTCTTTTTTTTGAGGAAAATTTAAACAACTGGAAAATGCAGAGCTGAGGACCGTTTGGTAATTCAAGTGCAGAGAAACCAATTATACTCCTTTACTCAAGACCTCCAGTTTCCTCACCAACTGTGCAGGCTCCACAGAGATGAATGCCACCCACTGATAAGGGTGCCAAAAGCCATGGGCCACTGAAATCTTCCTTCCCCAGATGCCCAGCCCTGGTCATGTCTATAGGGAGCTGTAATCTTTCTTTTGGCACAGCTTCCTGGTCACTTCCTCGTCCATAACCTGATAACAGAGTGGCATCACTCAGGCCTGTAGAAGAGGCAAAAGTACAGGATGCCAAGACCTCGGTGGAGGCCACTGGCAGATCCAGATCCCATGAGGTCTTCAGAGTGATCAGCAACCACCAGGGAGTTAGGGAACTTCAAGATCAGAGCAGATGCCAAGCACAAAATCAAGAGAGCCCATTCTATCATCACAGAAACACTAAGACACATGGATGCCATTATTGGGAAATTATCCCAACGCCCAGACATGTAAGCTGTCTTCACTCTCCCCATCCACTCTTCATGCTAGCCCAACAGATCTGTAACTGGAAGGGAAACACCCTAGGCACATGCACTGGGTAGTTTACAGAGTAAATAGCTTTGATCACCACCCAACCCCTTAAACTGATGCTTCTGCCAGGAGAGCCAAGAAATCCAGCCTGAGGAGACTGAGTGCCCAACCAAGTTCTGCACACCATGGTTCCCACTCTGCTCAAAAGGAATGAGATCATTCCAAACTTTTGAGCAATGGCTGCCTGGTGATCTATCCATGTACTACACAACATCAGATGAGTCTTCAAACCAGTGTGTCTCAAGCATAAGTATACACTTTACCACCTGGGAAGTTTGTCAAAATGCATATCTGGAGAGGGGCCTGAGATTCTACATCTCAAAATGGATCTCAAGTGATAACCATGCTGCTGGTTTATACACTGCTTTGGGTAACAATGCCTTAAATTTTTGAGCCTCAGATTCATCTGCAAAGTGAGGCCAAGTATAGTGCAAGATCGTACTAACTGCCTTTTAAGTTATTGGAAACTTCAAGCAATAACATGAATAAAAAGAATCACCAATATGCCTGGATGGCTGGCACCTACTGAAGCATGTATTTTAAAAAAGAGTCTCCCTTTCCCTGCACTTCCTCATAATTCTACTGACCCTGGCCGTGGCTCTTGACTTTGTTTAGCTATTGGACTCCTCTGAGAATAGAATGAAAATTTAGACATGGAGGTGGTAGCTCAATCAGCAAAATTCTTGTCCCAGGACCTGAGTTCAAGCCCCAGAATGTAGTTTTTAAAAAGTGTGGTGGTGTGGAGAGGCAGAGACAGAGAGGATCCCTGGAAATCACCAGCCAGTCTAACCTACTTGGTGACTTCCTGGCCAGTGAGAGACCTTGTCTTAAAATAAGGAAGACAGCATTCCTGAGAACCAATACCCCATGTTGTCCTCTGTCCTTGCACACACACGTGCACCTGCGCACACACACACACACACACACACACACGGACGCACATGTGTGCTTACATGTATGCACACAAGTGAGAGGTTGTGATTCTTTAACTATATTGTAGTAACAAATAAGTCCAAACTCACCATGGTTTATCACAATCAAAGCTCCAAAGCTTGCTTCCTGCTCCTGCTACATATCTGGGTCAGTGAGGGTTTTACTCATTTAAGTCACTCAAAGACTCAGACTGATAAAGGTTCCATCCCAACATACAAGTTCATAACCACATTGGTGAAGGAAAGGAACATGTGAATCACACATTGGCTCTCACAGCATCGGTTTGTAAAAGATACACATTCTTTCCATCCACATTTCAGAAGAGGACAAAACAAACCCCAGGGAAATGCCAAATTCAAAATGGGCATGAAATTGCAATCCTACCCTTTACCTACAAGAAGTCTCAGAAGTATTTGCCAAAACACACACACACACACACACACACACACTAATGATTATCACCAACCTACTTCCTCAGGGAAAGAAAACAGTTACAAAAGTTCACCTCTAAATTCCAGAAGGGCCACAGACTTCTCATGCTTAGCCCACCCTTCTGAGGGCAGTCAAATGACAGTTGAGAAGAAATAGCATACACGCATCAACTCAACAAATGTCCAGTGAGAACCGACTATGTCCTGCGCGTTTTGAGCAGGAAAGAGGATGTTAAGGCCATGCTCTCGTTGTGATTATGTTCTATAGGCTATTACCAAGCAATGGGTCAGAAAATTACAGCAGACACCAAGCATCGTCAAAGTAATTTAATGGTCAGTGGTAAGATGTAATAGAGAATAACCAGGGGATGAGAAAGGACCTCCTCAGATAGAGAGGTCAGGAAGGCCACTTTGAGAAATGAAACTGAGGATGGAGTGAAGCGGTCCAGCCAGAGGGAACAGCCACTGCATAACCCACGTAGCAGGAAGAAGGCGGGCATGGTGGGTGCTTACTGAGTGGAGTGGGCAACAGCAGATGTGGTGGGGGTGGGGTATGTTCCTGACCCAGATCCTACAGCATCCTTCCTCTCTGCAAGAGCAGATGGGGATACTCCTGGGCAGGAGTCAACTGGACTCGCAGGATGGCACAGCCAGAAAACTGAGCCAAAGCCTTGGGACAAATGACACTAGCAGCTACTAAACCCGTGAGGCTAAGAAGTGAAACCCCTCTAAACACCACCTCACTAGTCTCTCTCCTTTGCACAAGGCCCAACTTGAAAGCTCCTTCCATAACTTCAGTTTGTCTCCATTTTCTCTCACACCACTCCCCTTAGCTGTGCCAGGTCGGTCTCCTGTCTCCAGATGTTTTTCTTCCTTAAAATTCTGTTCCATGTTCTGTCTACTGCAGCATGGGCTACGTACGCTTCCTGTAGGAAACAGCATAAATCACTTCTCCTTTGTGATGCGCTAAGGACCACCTGTTACTGGAGTCAGCTGGCCTGTGGGTGAGGTTTTGACTCCTCCCCACAACATGGATGTGGCCTTACTCTGTGGACTATTTCACACTGAATCACCTCGCAAGGAACCTGAAAGCTCCCAGGAGACGGGAAGGATGCAGCTGAGCAGACACCCCTTTGTACACCTTTCAGAGTGCCTAGAAGAGCTGAGCTTGGGAAATAGTTTTGTTGCCACTGGTCTTGTCTGGACAGAGTGTTTCCAGGTTCTTGGAATCTTATCAAAGAAATAAAAACATACACACACACACACACACACACACACACACGCAAACGGCAAAGCTGCAAGCAGTGGGGTTTTTTTTTTAAAGAGATAGTGTAAGATACACTTCAGGGGAGCAGTGGTCCAAAGGCAGTGGGCCACCTGGGTTTCCTTTCATGGGGTCCAGGGGGAGGAGGAGGAAGAGGAGTTGGTTACTAGCAGGGTGGGATATGGGTGGTCTTTCTGCTTTGATTGACAGGTTTGGGTTATGTAAGCCTTTGTCCTCTCCCATGAAACACATGATGTTAATCATATGTCCACCCAACATGCATAGACATAAGATGGTCAATAAGAAATTCTCTCTAAAATTTCACTCAGAGGACATTCATTACTATTCAAAACCACTTCAGACTGGATCAGGCCCCTGTCTCTAGTTTGTGGATATGTTTCCAGGTTGTGTTTGAATAGAAATGAACCACAAAAGAGGAGTTGCCGGGAGGGGAAGTGGATGTGCACTCATCCAGGTGAGGGGTCTCAGGTGGCTAAGAGCATTGCTAAGAAAGGGGTTTGGATGAGGCTCAAGGCAAGTGGAGTCCTGGGTTGTTAAGCTTTTCATACACTTGTCTGTCTCAATTTGATTCAGTAAGAGAGAAGCAGGTGACTTCGGCATCTGCATGCACACTCACATCTGTCCAAATGTCTTCTTCATCTCAGCATCCCCAGCCCTGCACCTCGAGCTAACTAGAGTTCAATGAATATGTACCCATTTTGGATGTATGAACTGACCTTTGAGCCTCAGTTCCCCCATCTCTAAATAAGAAATAGTCCATCCACATACAGTCATTATGAAGATTAAATGAAGCATGAAGCACAGAGTGGCTGAACGAGTCCATGGCTAACAGACCTTGTCATTTCCCCGTGGACACCGCACCCACTGGAGAAGGATGTGAACCAGAGAGTTAGTTCAAGCATATCCTGCTTCCGAGCAGAATAGGTCAGGCTAAAAGCCAACAGGAATGAGGTTGTGGTTCAGGGAAGAGTGCCTATGTTCTGACGGAGTGTCTCACCCATCATGTTTTCTGTCCACTCTGCTGGCCCTGTCATTCTTTCTCCTGGCCTCATAGGCAGGAAGAGAAAGAAAGTTGGGGCAGCAAGGTAGAAGGAATTTGAATGGCTGAGTTTCACACTGTTCCTGGTTACAGCCTCTTCCCATAGTTCTTGCTTTGTGGAGCACTTGCATGACTTGGTTGCCCCTGAGAGGTCTGCTCTGACCTCTCATACATACTCTGCATCTGAAAAGAGCCCAGGGTTCTAAGGAGCATCTAGAAGGACAGTAAGTCCATCGTCTGCTCGAGATAAGAAGTCCAGATCTCCTGGGATATGATCAGTACAGAGCCTCATTCTCAGCACCCATGTTCCCAGGCTGAGTAGAATTTTTACTGCTATAGACCAGCAGTGTGATCTTGGGCAAGTCCCTAAATCACTCAAAGCTTCAATTTCCTCCTAGTATCTGCTTTACAAGATTGTTCTAGCAACACACCCAGAGGATGCTTGCGAGGAACTTAACATGTTATCTGGAACCTGAAAGAGCTCAGTATCATTTGCTTATTTGCATTATTATACAAGAAAGGTACAGCTGTGATAGCTGTGATCATTTCTATTGAATATCAACTTGACAGGACCCAGACTCACTCCCTGGTGAGGCATTATCTCAATTTGGTTAATTAAAATGGAAAGACTCACCTTAACTTTGAGCAGCACCATTCTATGGGCTGGGGTTCTTAACTATATAAATAAAAGAAAAAGCTGTCTGAGCAGTGGCATCCATTGAGCCGTGTTGCATGTGAGCAGCTACCTTGGGCTCCTCCTGCCCAGCCTGTCCTGCGCATGAACTGTAACTAGCAACTGTAAACTCAAAGAAGCCCTGTCCTTCTTAAGCTGCTTTTGTTGGGTCTTTGGCCCCAGCAACAAGAAAGGCTCCGTGCAGATGTTTGAGAGTTCTGATCTCTCATGTTCACTCATATCTGCAAAATGTAAGAGAGCCACTTTCCCACATTGCACCCCTGAGATATGGAGGCTCCCCTCCATCACTGTTGGACTCAGTGGGTAAAAAGGTCAGAAGAGCCACTGGGTAAAAAGGTCTGTCCAGTACCTCTGAACACTACTTAACATATACAAAGCAAACAGGAAAATGCCTATACTGTCACAGTTCCAGACCCTGATGGCTTCCACAATGGTGACACTTTGAAAGGTCTCTTAACTAGGAAGTGAGGGAGATAGCAAAGACAGAGTCAAGATCTAAAACTTTCCTATACCCAAACCAAACCCAAGTCTAGGCACACACTCAGCATCTACGATGGAAGTCTCACTCTACCTTCCAGCAAAACCAGGAATTAAGTCTGCCTCTCAGAGCAGAAGTGAAGTGTGCTGGTCACCTGGCTGACTCTAATCAGACTCTTAATCTCTCAAAGGCAAGGTCAACTCTATGTGTCTTTACAGCCACAACGCCTGACACAATGATACACACGTCAGTGCTTGTAGATTGCTTTGAGAGAATCCCTTTCCCTACCCGGAACTCCACGAACTGCATCAACAGAGTTCCCTTGGTGTCTGGTCCCCAGGTGGTTTCAGTCAATGGAAGATGCTCACAGGAGATCTGAAGGTAGGAGAGAGAAGTCAGGGAACTCTTCTCCAAGCTCCCTCAGCGCTGGGACATGACTTAGTCTGGTCGCATTGCTCGATCCAAGGCTGTGGCCACTGTCACCAAGGTTGATCCTTTGCTCTCTCTCCAGCTTCTCTCACTGTTCCACCCCTGAACCCTGAAGACCTGGGTAGGAATGTTGTTCTGCTGGTCCTAACCCTGAAGTCCTTTATTGTCTTTCCTTAGTGTCCTCTATTCCTGCCCACTTTGTGTGTACGTGTACACACACACACACACACACACACACACGCACGCACGCACGCACACACACACTAAATTCTCAAGAGCTGAGTTCTAGTCCCAACAATGTAGCCCCTGAAAGTACATCTCTAGCAAAGCCTCTCCTTTTTCTGAGTCCTTTCTTCCAAATAATAAATGACTTGATTAAATGTCTCTAAACTTTAGGTAACAAAATTGTCTGTGCATTATTATTTTATTTTTATGATTATTATTATTATTTCTTATAACTGCTAATGAAGTGATGGCTCTAGAAACCTTGTTTACATTTATTTATGTGTGCATTTATGAGTGTGCACAGCAGGGCCTAATACCACTGCAAACAAATACCAATACTTGTGCCACTTTTTTGATTGTTTTTTTTTTTTTTTTTTTTGGTTTTTCTAGGTAGGGTCTCGCTCTAGGCCAGGCTGACCTGGTTGTGCCACTTTTTAAAAATATGTTTTATTTATTTGAGAGAGACAGAGACAGAAACAGAGAGAGACAGAGAGACTATGGACATGCCAGGACCTCCTACCACTGCAAACAAACTCCAGACACATGTTCTACTTTGTGCTCTGGCTTTACGTGGGTACCCAGAGGAATCAAACCCAGGCTGGCAGGCTTTGCAAGTAGGTGCCTTATTACTTCTGAGCCATATTTCCAGTCTATAAACTCCGACAAAGTGGGAAAGGAGAACTCCAGAAAGTGCCTGAGGTGTGGAGGATGAACAAGCTGAATTCAAGGAGATTTTGTGTTTTAGTGGCTCAAAAGGCAGGTCTGGGGCAGATACGTGTGGCTGAGGAGAGATGTGTGAAAGCAGAGTGTGCAGTGCATGAGACGGGGGGGGGGGCATTGGATGGTCTGGATTTCAGAGCTCAACAGTGCCATTCCCTAACTTTGTGACAATAGCAAACTCTTTTGCCCTCTGTCCCCTCCTACAGGTAAAATGGGGTTAAGTGAACACCTCCCCAAAGGAGCTGACTGGAGTGGGTTGGAGATGATGTGTAGAACCAGCTGGCATATGGCAAACAATAATTACCAACATCAGCTTGATTTAGATCAAGATGGCATGGTGTGAGCATCAAGAGAGCCAGAAAAAATCACGTGACCTTATGACCAGAGACAGGACACAGATGACATCCCAATCCTTCTCGGGTGTTAGATCAGAAGACACAGGTGAACAGCTCAACAATCACCCCTATTGTGTTTCTAGGGGAAATGTCCCAACTTTGGTACAGTGAAACTGAGTCCTGGCAGTGACCATGAGCTGAGAAGAGAGGAAACAGACTCCAAAACTGGGCTTGGTGGCTCACACTTATAATCTCAGCTCTCAGGAGGCTGAGGCAAAAGGACTGCTGTGAGTTTGAGACAAGCCTGGGTGACAGAGTAAGCCTTTATGTCACAAAATAAAGATGGCCACAGAACACTGGAGCAGCTGAAACCTGCAGGAAGGGGCATCGTGGAGGGAAAAGGTTCAAAGTTGGAGGCAGAAATCCAAATGTCTTGAACCAAAAATGTCAAAGACTGAGGGTTGGGCTGTGTGGACAGAGGGTGGGACTCTCCAGCTTCTATCACCACAAGTGCAAATGTCTAATAGAGAGAGCAGAAGTTGAAGGGTGCTGGGAACACTGGAGCTCTGACTCATCTCGAGTGAAGAGATCTTCTGAAACCTCATTAAGACACTATGCATCCAAGAGATATCAGAATTCAGGGAACTACAGAAAAGGAGTGAGCAGATGGAGATCTCAACCAGAAGAAAAATGAAAAGATGATAAAGAAGCAGATGTCAACTATAGAACTAACAGGCACATCTGCTGAAATGAGAATTTCTCTAGACAGAATCAAAAGGAGATGGGGACAGATACCTGAGAACTCAATCCTCAGGAGACAGAGGCAGAGGATGGAGACCTTGCGACTAGCCTGGGCTACATAGCAAGCCCATGGCAGAAAAGCGAGAAGAGCAAAGATGAAATAAAGGATCTATAGATAGCATCAATCTGAAGGACAGAAAGAAATCAATCAGAACCTCCAAAACACAAAAGAAAACAGATTTAGGGTGTCGGAAACAGCTGAAGAAATGACACCCCAGGGTGACGTGAAAAGGCGTGCAAAGTTGGGGCACAAATACAAATAACAAAATATCAAATTACTTTCAACATTTATAACCTGAGGACAATGAGAAGAATTGAAAACAGAGGAACATTTTACAGAAAAATATTTCAAGTCTGGTAAAAATTATTCCTTAACAGAGTCAAGAAGCCTTGTGTTTCACCCTGTATTCCTCTAGCTAGGGAAATTACATAGTTATCAAATTAAGTAAATAAAATAAAATAAATCAAATAATAAAGCATAAGAAGTAAATATCAAATAATTATCAATCGTTAAGTATAAAAACAACAGAAACTGAAACATTCTCATCAAATAGCTAAATGCTTTCCCAGAATTAAATCTCGATTCCATCCCTTCTCCCTTAAATCAGCCTGGTTTGTACCTTGTTATGGCCTCAATAAGAGAAGAGAGGGGGGCAGAACAAGAGGATACTCATCCTTGAACTTGAACACCAGAGAGATTAAGGTCCAGGGGCATGCAGAGCTGTGGTAGGAGGGGCATGGGCATAGGCTGGTGAGGTGTGACTGTAGCTGATGTGAGGGTCCAGGTGTGCCCCACACCCATGCCCTGCAGAGCAGAAGCCCCAGGCTAGTGATGTGGTATGGGATACTGTCTTCATCTCTGTAGAAATAATGGCCACCCTTTCTGCCCTCACCCATCTCCCCTGACACACACCACTAGGTTCTAGACTCTAGAAAAGACAGCTTCTGTGGTAAGAGAAGAGCAGAAAACGAGGAGGGAAAGGGAGAGAGGGAAAGATTAATGGGCTGCCTCATGCGATGGTGAAGGATGAAATCTGCAGGGTGAGCCAGCAGACTGCTAAACCACACTGCAGTTCTGACCCACAGTCTTGTTGCTGGCAGAACACCTTGCTCAGGGGAGGTCAGTTCATGTTTCCATAAGGCCTTTAACAGATTGGCTGAGACACCCCCACATCATGCAAGGTGATATGTATTACTCAAACCTGGCTATTTAAATATAAATCTATTCAAAATGCATCTTCACAGAATTATCCAAGAAAAATGTCTGATCAGACACAGGGGCACTGTGGCCCAGTCAGGCTAACACGTATGACTAGACCATCACATCTGAGAGGAGAGGGATGAGTCTGCCCAGCATCCCTCAGCCTTGATGGTGTGGTCCTCCAAAGTCTCGCACCAACATAAGCACCCAGACCAACGTTCCTCCTCCTAGCAACACAGGCCCAGAGCACATCTTCATGTGGGCTGGGAAACTGCACCCTGTTCCATCTATTCCACAACAGGTAACCGGATGGTGACAAGCTTAGAATCAAAGCTCTCAAGCACACGCTTGACCAAGCAGAAGAACTTGGTGGGGCTGAAGCTTCCATAGAAGGGGGACCCACACCCCTCTCCCCTCCTCCTCTCATCAGGCTGAGTGAATGCCAGGCTCACTTCAGACCAAGGAAGAGTTCTTTTGAACCCAAGTAGCTCAGACCTTGCCACTGGTTTTCTTCTCTGGCATTTCTGGATTCAGACAAGGCTTAGGAGCCTTGTCAGACCCGAAGGACAGTGGCACGGCACTTCACTCACTCAGCTGTCAGGAGCAGAAATGAGCTGGTTTGTGGAGCTATTGTACTGAGAATATGAGGCCACCAACCCCAAGGACTATAGCTGGAAGAGAGCAATAAGGGGAGCTTTCTTCCCAATAATGTTTAAAAAAAAAAATACTAGAGCCAATCCCTAAATTACTGGTGGCATTTCAAGAATAAATATGGGGCGATATTGGGGGAGGGACTTTCTTCACACTTAACTCAAACCACCTATGCCATCGAGTATGAAAGTGGCCCTTCATATTTGGCTCAACTTGGGGTTAGAGGAGTAAAAGAGCAAAATTAGCTGACTGGGGTGAGGCTGTCTGCAGCAATCGCTGGGCTTAGAGAGGCAAAGCTAATGAAACAGATCCAATGGGCAAGGGTCGGGGAATGGAAAGAGAAAACTTGAGGTTTCTTTAAAGAATTGGCTTCACAATTATAGAGGTTGGCAAGAAAGCACAAAACCTTCAGGGTAAGGCAACAGGCTGGAGACCCAGGGAAGAGTACCGGCAGTTCAAGTGTGAAGACCACCTTCTGAGAGAGAACGTTCTTCAGGATGGGAGTGTGCATGTGTGTGCGTGCACATGTATATATGAGTGCACATGTGGGGGGGTACACGCTGGCACATATTTGTAGAGACCAGAGGACAAGCTCAAGTATGGCTCTCAGGTGCTAGGCTGACTAACCAGGGAGCCCCAGGGTCTTTCTCTCCCTACCTCCCCAGTGCTGTGATTTACAAACAAATGCCATGTTTGGCTTTTTTTTTTTTTTTACATGTCCTCATGCTTTCAAGAAAATCGCTTTACTTACTGAACCATCTACCCAGTTCCTTCTGTCTTTTTCTGCTAAGGACAGTTTTTTTTTTTTCTATTAAAAAGGCCTTCAACTGATTGGATGAAGCCCCTCCACATCATGGCTCATAACCTGATTTACTCACGTAAATAAAAATAATCTAAAACCTACACTTACAGCAATCCCTGAAATAATATTTGACTAAATCTCTAAGTACCACAGCCCAGTCATTTTGACACATATAATTATGCGTCACAACATCCTTCTGACAAATGTCCCTTCTGAAAGAGAGCCTGCAAAAGACAAAAGTGCCTGTTTTGACCATCAAACTCCCATGTGTTCCCACACAGAATCAATAGAAAGAAGGGGATCCATTGCCTTTAGGGAACATCAGACAAGCTTTTCCAATCTGAAAGCACAAGTGAGTCACCTGATACCCTGAATCAGGTCTGTGTGGGATAATAAGAATCGGCAGTTCTCACAAGGTCCTGGTGACTGTCTAGGCTGCAGCTCTATGGGCTACACTTGAGTAGCAGTGCACAGCTTCGAGTCACAACTCCCGTCCAAACTTCATTCTTACTTTGCTCCCTTTGAGTAAAAGAGGATCTGGACCTTCCTGAGTCTCGGTGTCCTCATCTATAAAATGAGAGGCTAGTATCATCATTAAGACTATTGTGAGATTCAAAGAGGAAATGCACTTAAAGTTTGAGACTGAGTTTAATTCAATAAAACTCTTAGCTGCCTCCTTATTGTGGACAGCACAGAGAATGCCTGGCAGGTAGGTAGTCCATAAATCTTATGCTAACTTATCAGCATGGTAAAAGTACATAAAGTCTGTTGCAGAACAGTTGCTAAAATTAAGAGCTTTCTCCTTAGAGAAGAGCAGAAACAGAAAGGAGGCAGACGGGAGTAATGGTAAGAAAGATGAAGGACTCCCTTGACAGACTCGAAATCGAGTGGAAATGAAGTGAGAATTATCTTACAAATTCCAGAGATTAAGTTCAGACCAGTTTAGGGAGCTTCCTGGGTAGTCAAAATGAAGTCAATAAAACCCGAGAGTCATGGAAGGTGATACAGGATCTGTGGCCTGACTGTCCATTTGCCACCAAGGCTGGGAAGCAGATTGTACCATATATTCCTGAGGTATCTCCCAACCCCTGAACATAAACCCAGGGCTGCTCAGCAGTGGATCTCCCTGGGCATGGCCTCTTGCACAGAGTCCTAACACCCTGCTGTGTCCAAAGGCCATTCATGGGAGTCACTGCCAGATTCAAAACTAAATCATGACACATCACACCATTGTATTCTGATGTCCTCAATTCTATTACTAGGCCCTTTGGGAGCCAAGTGAGAAAAAGAATCAGAACTGTGCTGGCCAAGGAAGCAGTGGTGTCCAGACTGTCCCCCAATAAAGCTGATGTGTCATTTCCTCCAGCCTCCCAGACCAGGACTACCCATGCTGGAACACTCAGTCATCCATCCCTTGGCCTTAGGTTGAGTCTTTTGGACTCCAGTTGGTACAGCACTATCCCACAGCACTATCTAGCCCAGTCCCCAGAACTCTCTGGACTGTCTGACAATCCAGTAACAAAAGAGTCAATGCCTAGTACAGCAAAGGCCTGAGTCTGCCCAACTTCCAGCCTCCAGCTGTGGAATACTTGGCACATTCCCTCCACCTCCTGGATTTTCCCCCAGGGCCCACCAGCCAGCTGCTCCTCACCTTTTGCATACCATACAGCTGCGTTCCCTCCATGCTGGCATAGGCTGGGAGCTGGGAGCATGTTAGGAAACTCAACTCTCTGGGTGTGGTATAGCTATTGCTATCTTAATACCCAAGCAGCTGTGATGACTGACATGAACCCTATTTCCTCATGGTAGACGTCAGGGTAGGGCTCAGGAGGTTCACAATACCCCTGCCCTCCAGAAGAATATATAAGCAGTTAACAGCATATGAGAGGAAGAAAGATTCTTCAGTGGTATAGCTGCCCATAAAGTTGCCCACGCTCTTGTAGGTAACACAACAAATTCATTGGTTCCCCCAGGCTGGACTTGGGTGAGACTATTTGTTTGGTCGGTTTCTGTCCTCTCTATCTGCAGTGAATAAAAATAGACTTCCCGGGAAAGTCATTCAGCAGAGGACCAGGGAATGTAGTGTTTTCCAAACACAGCTGGCAGTCAGAACAAGCCCTAGTTGTCACCAGCACTGCCATGCCCAATCGGGACATCAGTGGACCTCCTGGAAGGGCCGTACCTCCTCTTCCCCTCTGGGGAGAAAAGGCTTTCTGTGCCACAGTATTGAGCCTCCACAAGGCTCCTGTTCCATCCCCTGCACCCCAAAACTTGGCAAAGACAGGAGGGCAGAAGCAGGGTGGGGTGAGAACCCTGGACCCAGCCACTAGACTGAGTGGGTTAGAATAATGTCAAAGTTCCTTTGCTTCAACACAGAAGGAAACATCCCTCCTTATCCTCTAGTCCTTTGTTGTTCTTAAGGAGCATTTATTCTTCATGAGGGAGTAATGAGCCCCTCAGAGCAAGGACAGATATGGATCCATGTAAAGAGAATTGGCCTCAGCTCTTCATTCAATTGCCCACTCGCTACCCATTGGGAGACAACTAAACTTATCAGAACTTCAATTTTTTAAATCTGTAAAATGAGAATGAGAAAAGGAAGACTAATGCCCACCTCATGGGAATGAACATCAGAGATGAAGACATATAACACCTGTATTGATCCTTCACTTTGGCTTCTGAATAAGTGCAGGTGTTTTCCCCTCCCCCACTCCTGAGAAGCACACCCCATCCCCAGCTGGGTATACACTCATCAGACTGACTCAAGGTGGGCTCTAACAGAAATATACATGCCACCATGTCTGTTCTAAAGCGGGTTCTGGAGTGGAAGCCCCTTTCTTCCTGGGGTCAAGCAGATCAGAAAGGAGGGGCCCTAGTCAGGAGACAAGATTTCGATAGAGTTTTAGAAGCCCAAACTCAAGGAAGTTCCAGCTTCTTCTACCCCAGCTAGAGAGTCATGTAGGAAGCAGGGGCATCTCCACCTCAGGCAGGACTTGCTTCAACCTTGGTGAGCCCCAAGTGGCTAGAGCCTAGGCCCATCCCTGTACTCTCATAAAGGGCCTCTGCTGA
>PVHP010009650.1:0-49802 GCA_004024765.1 Zapus hudsonius
CCCCCAACAACACAGCTTCATCGAGGTTGTAAAACCCAAACTGCCATCAGCTGAGGATCGATCTATCAGAACACATTCAATTGTTTGTGGGGGACACCTGTATCAAACCATGACAGGTACATACACTGAGTCCTAGCACTCTGAAGTAGCAGGATCACCATGAGTTCAAGGCCAGCCTGGGCTAAAGGGTAAGTTTCAGGTCAGCCTGGGCTAGCATGAGACTCTAGTTCAAAAACTAAATAAATGACAGATGACAGATAAGATAACTAATAAATAAAACAGGGAGGAGACTGTCTACATCATAACTAGAGCAAAGAGAACAGGTGAAGAAACTAGGAGATCATGTGGCAGAAGAATTTTCACTGTACCTGGCCTCAACCTAAGGAAAATAAAAAGTGAGGGTATCCATTTTCAATGTAAGCAGAAGTGGGGGAAAGATGACTGGAGGTAGGAAGCTTGATGTATTGACAAGTTCCCTGATTTTAAAGTCCTGTGCATGTTACCTTTTTAGTTTCTTCATCCCTATGATGGGAATTATACTTACCTAACTTACCTAAAGCTTTTGAGCTTTAATGATTTCATAACTATACAGCATCCACATAGGACAAGTAATTAATGCTTGCTTCAAAATGAACCAGAGTTGCCAAACTCAATCATTGTGTGAAAACAATGAATAATTTGGAATGAAATGGGAAAAATAAGACCTATAGAATGATAATAAATATGTATGCACATATTTCCCTGACACAAGGTTTAGTACAAATGAAGACCACAATATGTTTCATATAAATATATTAAAAGCATAAATCTAGCTAGAAAATTATTCAATAAACTGCATTCTATCCCCTGTCTTTGGTAAACACAGCTTATAACAATCTGAAGTCCAAATTCAAAGTTGAAATTTTGAATTCCCTAAAGTTCCACACTGCACACTGGTGATGTGGTAGAGAGCTAAACCACCTCTACCTCCTCTACCTTCTTCCACTAAGGATGTGAATTAGAACCTTCATTGTGAAAACCAAAGCCCCATTCTTACCCTCACTCTCCCTTGATTTGGGGATGTGCACCTGCCATGGCCATATAAAAGCCAGAGAGGTAGTGCAGAGCCATTTGGACAGTGACTCTGGGTTCCTAGTATTGAAGCCAGAGGAGGGAATGTGGGCTTTGTTTGAACATATCTGTTTGGGCTTAGACTTCTCATGTGGACGGGAATAGGAGGAGTCTCATGGGCAGAAAGAACCTGGATCCAGGTACCTTTCCCACAACTGAGGGTAATGTATATAGTTAGCCACATTTAGGTTTAGAATGGACCATACTTTTGGCTTTCAGAATTCAATGCAGGTAGAATCTTATACTATTTAGACCAGATAGAACAAAAACCTCAGGACCTGAATGTGCTGGAACATATAAGACACATGAAGTAGAATCTCTAAATCCTTACTAAAGGGCTGTTTCCATTTTTAAAAAAAGACAATTTGAGTTCATATTTAAATTGAATGTACTAGCTAATGCAAAACTTAAAGATTATGTAGATTTATGGAACACTATGTGACATCTCAATACATACACACATTGTGTAAGGTTTAAATCAGGTTAAATATATTTGTCAGCTCAATTGTTTATATTTTATGGTAAAAAAATATTCAAAATCCTTTAATCTACCTTTTTGAAATACATAGCATATTCACACTATTGTTAGTTACCTACTATGTGCTTTTCTATGAAGCGTTACATACAGCTGAAAAGGACTCCCTAATTTCAGCTCTACTCTTAAATCAGAATACTCAGGAGCTAGCCTTTGGTCTAAAATTTGCATTTGTGAGACTTAGCTAAATAAAAGGGGATTTTCTATCTTCCTTCTTTGTCTGGCTTTATATTTCTTACATTCAAGCAAGTTGTATTAGATTCATATTTGAAGATTCACAGCATGTCTTTGAACCCAAATTGTGCTCTTATTACAACTATCAGAAACAAAGAATTTAACATTATTTTTTGATGAATTCTCATTAGTAATGAGGCACTAAACATGTTAGTGAATATAACATAGAGGAGAATATTAATAGGGCTATTTTTAGTTACCACCTACACACAACATCAAGACACCATCAAGAGCAGGAGTGAAATAATGGTTCTTTTAGTTTTTAATAAACCATAATGTTCCTAAAAAATTCTTCTTCCTCCCAAATTGGGGCATCTAATTATGTAAAGTGATTGCTGCAGCAACAGCTTAGATGTGGGTCCCAGGGTGAGGAGAAGAAAAAGAGAACAAGGGAGGGAAAGAAGGAGAGGGAAAGGATAAAGACAGAGCAGAGAATTCAGTTACTAAATGGAAACAATAAACTTAAGGGAAGAAAAATATTTTTGCTGAAGTGTAAAAAGTGAGGACTGATAATGAGTATGGAAGAGAAAATCTGAAAAAATATGTTTAGGACTTAAACCAGTCAACATTTTACTATGAAAGTAAAAGTAAACTTTGTGACTCTAGACAGAATCACAGTATGAGACTTCAGAGAATTTGATGAGCAAATATTCAAATATTTTTCTGAATGGTGTGATAAACCCTACAAGTAAAACCCAATACAATAATAAAGTATTTCATGAAACAAAAAGAAAGGTTAATCATACTAGATAATATACACATATCATATTATCATAATTTACATTTATGTATTATAACAGAATCTAAACTATTTGAGAAGAAATAGCTTAAACGATCTATACATAGCTTTAAACATATGTCTTCTGAAATCTAAATACTGAGTCTTGTCAATCATGTGCATTAAAGTATTTAATGCAGAAACTCATTGAATCCGTTTTGATGTTTCTCAGGAACTATTCTTTAGGTAGACCTGCATAAAGGGCATACAAAGTTATGCATACAACTTCAAAGAAAGAAGGTAAAAACTCTAGGCTTTCATGAACAAAAGACAGGGTTCTTATTCATAATACATATTCACTTGCATGTACATCATGGAGCTATTATTTACCTGTTATAAAGAACATAATAGGCAGTTCTAGCTATACATATGTGTAATATGTTTTAAATATCATTAAGGGTAATAAGAGAAAGTAAGACCAGTGAAAAAAATATGCTAATGATTTTAGTAAACAATGATAATAACAGGGCTGCAGAGGTGGTTCAGCAGTTAAGACAGTTGCCTGTAAAGACTGACAACCTGGATTTGATTTCCTAGTCCCCACGAAAGCCAGATGCACAAGTAGCACATACATCTGGAGTTCATTTGCAGTGGCAACAGGCCCTGGTGTACCTATATTCTCTCTGTCTCTGTCTCTCTCTCTCCTTGCAAATAAATAAACAAAATATATATTTTTAATCTTAAAATTTGAATTAGCTGGTGTGGTGGTGCATGCCAGTAGACAAATGCTAAAGAAGATGAAGCCAGCCTGGGTTACACCTTTAAAATTGCAATTGAATTAATGATATCAAATGCAAAAGCAATACATACTCAGAAATCATCATTTTCTAATTATGTTCTTACATTTTACTATTACCTTTGTTTGTTTGTTTGTTTGTTTGAAGAAATACTAAGGACCAAGCTCAGGGTCATGTGCAAATGAAGCACGCACCATCACTAAGCTGTATCTCCAACTCTTATTATCTATGCATTTGTGTGTGTGTGTGTGTGTGTGTGTGTGTGTGTATATGTGTGTGTAGTGTACTTGTTTATATTTGGGCACATGTGCATGTGGGTATGCATGCACAGGTGTGCGTGTGTGTATGGTGACCAGACATTAACATCAAGTGTCTTTCTCTAATCCTCTCCATCTTATTTTCTTAAGACAGTCTCTCACTAAACCCAAAGCTCACTATTTCAGCTAAAAAAGCTAGGTAGCAAGCTAGATTTTTTTTTATTGTTTCCACCTCCCCTTCTGTCTCCACCTAACCTGAGCTGGGATGACAGGTCTACACCACCACACCCATGCCTAGTTTTTTTGATTCAGGTGCTGAGGACCCAAACTCAGGTCCTCATATGTTAGTGGTAAGCATTTCACCCACTAAGCCATCTCCCCAGTCCCTATCTAAGCTTTTGAAGTTATTTCTATCAAATGTACATACTCATAATTTAACTATTATATTAGTATATTCAGTGATCTTATATAGACAAATTGAGATCAATCAATATGAAGAATATATATATATATATAGAGAGAGAGAGAGAGAGAGACAGAGAGACCAAGACAGAGACAGAGAAAGGAGGGTTAAATTTTGTTGTCAACTTGAACTTTTTTGTAATCTTGGGTGGGTCTCTGATGTTGTGCACAGGAAGACAGCCCTCTCAGTAAGGGCAGGATGTAAGGAAGCTCAGGGGAGCTAGAAATGAACATCCCTTCTTGGGAGAGCAGTGCAGGAAGAAAATTGCAGAGACTTAGGAAGCCACCAAGTCTGGGATAGGGTTGCACAACCCCACCCTAAGGCTATACAAAGGGGAAAGAAATCTTTCCCTTACCCCCACCCCCGCCTGTTTGCTATTGTGTTTGTGCTACTGGTGATGGATTTCTCTCTCTGCCTGGACCTGTGAAAGGGGTCCAGCCTCTTTTGTTATTATGGAACTTCCCCTGGATCTGTAGCTTCAATAAATCCCTTCCTCCCATAACTGTGCCTGGTTTGGTGATTCATCCCAGCAGCAGGTGGCTGACTATGACATATATATATATATATATATATATATATATATACATACATACATACATACATATATATGTATATATATACCATAGAGATACTGGTAAATGAAGCTAAACTGGGGCTTAATTTGTAGTTTTTCTTATTGTCTACATTTAAGAAAGTGATAAAGAAAATATTAATAATATAAGCTAAGAGGTATGTTAATTACTGTTCCATTGTGCAAAGCACAAAAGAATGAGGAAACAGTCTTCCAGTATTCAAAAACTATCATTTGATTCAGTAAAATGTCACATCACTGCTGAAGATATTAAATTCTAACACATGTCTTCATTGTTTTACTTTCATCATACTTATGGAGGAATAAGAGAGAAAGGAGCTGAGAAGAATAGCTCTTATAAAATTAAGACAAAATCTTACAGATTATCATCACTTGTCTTATTATTACTCTGTCACATGGCCACCTGTAACTGTAAGAGAGTCTGAGAAGCATACATTCTAACTAAACATTACTGTATCAGGCTTAATAAAGGTTTCTCTAATAAGGAAGAAGAGGAAATGGATTTTGACTAGAAAAATCTGATGAGCAGTTGGGACAAGAACAAAAGTGCAGAAAAAAGGAGGCTCTTCCCACAGTTGAGATATGCTAGTGTTAGCTGAAAGTTAGTAGGCAAGACAGAGAACAGAGCAGATTCACTAAAGCAAATAAGTGTCTCAGGAGATGGCTTCACAGGCAAAGTGCCTGTTTTGTAAGTGTGAAGACCCCAGTTGGGATCCACAGTTCCCATGTAAAAAGCTAGTTTGCACCTGCAATCCCAGGATTAGTGAGGTGACAACAGGAGGATCCTCAGAGCTTGCTGGCTGCTTTGGCTGCCTGAATCAGTGAGCTCTGGTTTCAGTACATAAAGGGAAGAGCATTCGAGAAAGACATCTGATGTCCACCTCATTCATGCTCACACCTGCACGCACACATGAACCCACACATGTAAAAATACACATATACAAATGTGGCAAACCACACCCACATATGCATGCAAAATTTAAAAAAAAAACATTGGATCAGCTGAAGCAGGAAAAGGGAGAATTCAGAATTACTTTCTTGGAAGACAAATGCCTCATCTTCTCTCATGTACAGATCCTATCTTGGAACAGATTTTTAAATTGTAGCACCATCAGCACTACCGGTCAGGAAGCCAGAATGAGACTTGGAGAGAGTTGAGGCAGGGTGGGATTGGGGAAGGGAGAGTAGACAGGAAAATGGAAGAACAGAATACAGAAGGGTAGAAAGGTCCTGGAGGGGACGGGAGGATACACAAAACCAATGACAAGAGGAATAGGGACTATATAAACCTATTTCTTCATTAGCTAGTTAAAAGATATCACTTTCATTTTTAATTTTTTTTTATTAATTGGACACTTTGTTGTTTGGACAAATCATATGCTGGTCCCACTCGCCTCCTCCCTGAGCGCCCTTCTCAGTGGCGTTAGTGATATTCATCATGGGCTTAAAGGTTATGAGTTGTGAGAGCAGCAGTCAGTGATTATTGAGAGGAGCAGTGCCTCTGAACACTCCTTCACACCCTGTGGCTTTTACAATCTCCCCCCCCTACAATGTTCCCTGAGCTGTAGTCGGTGTCTTATGTCTTTCTGCTTTGATAGTTTCGAGTGTCCTTAGTGTCTATCACCATCTCTCTTGTGCAGGTTGTCAAGCTCCTTGTGAGAGCATCACTCATGCTTACCTCAGCAATTCCTGTGTAGCATCACTTGGACCCTGGCTGATGTACAACAGGTGGATCACCTCATGATAGGAAGTCAACTATCTTTTCTCGTCATGTTGATGGATTTTGGTTCCACCTGACTTTTGCTGCCTTCTATAAAAGGAAAAACAAATCATCCAATCGAGAGTGAGGCCAGCATGAGCTGAAGGGGATAGGACTAGGTAACTAAGAGATATTTTTGTAACAGCAGAGCTGTGGATTAAAATTTAGATAATATCCAGCAAATTCCAATGCAGCTCAAAATTTATGGAGTACCCAAATTCTTGTCTATAAGTTAAAGAATTAAAATTATAGGCCACTAAGGGATAAGGTAATAGTGGGAGACTTTATTTAAAAGAAAATGGGAAGTTACAGAGATCTCCAGCCACCAGTGTGGATAGTGCACATAGGAGAGGTTTTAACCAAATCCATGCTGTTCAGCCAAACAAACAGGAAAAAAAAAGATCATGAGAAAGAAAGGTTCATGTGAGAAAGAAATCCAGCCCCTCACCACAGCCTGATGGCTGTGGTGAGGACTTGGGAGACCTTACCAGGTCCTTGGGGAGTCAGAGGTCCTTCTTCTAGGCCATGTGTGTGAGAGAAGGGACAGAGTCATCTGTTCAGTGAGTATTCCCTGTCCTAGGTGAGCAGAGACAGCTGGTTGGTCCATACCTGACCAATCAGTTTTAGCACCTAGGTTTGAACTCTAGCTAGAAACCCCTCCCACTCAAGGGGAGGGAGTCAGGTTTGGAATCTATGGAACTTGCCTGAAACTGTCAAATTCTGATGGGCATAGCCTCTCTTTTGGTCAAAGACCAGTGGAAGTTCCTAGGATTCTGACTTGGTTCCCACTACCAGCTATGAGTTCCCATTGAGCAGGTCTCTAATCAGAGAGCCTTCAGTTACTTACCTAGGATGAGTCCACTGTTGCACAGGTGTGTACTTCTTGTCCATCTGGTAGATCATATCTAGCAGGATCCCCTGTTTGTTCAAAATATCAGTGGCTATTTTCCTCCAGTGAGCTGGCTTCCTTCCAAATTCCAGCATGATCCCTCTATGTTCTATGTTCTTTTTGGGGGGGCTCTTAAGTCTCTCCAACCAACAGCTCACTGTGGGTATAACCTATTAAAGCTAGAGCCAATGGTTTTAGAATTAGGCTTCCTCCCATATTCTCCAGAGTCCTTATGCCCAGATCATTTTTATTTTATTTTTATTATTCATTTATTTATTTATGTGTGTGTGCATATGCACACACACTCATCAGCACGTCTTGCCCTTACAGCAAATAAATAAATAACACCAGATGCTTGTGAGTAGCTGGGGAACTGGAACCCAGGCTGCAGGTTTTGCAAGCAAATGCCTTTAATCACTGAGACTTATAGGTTCCTTAAAATGAGAGAGAACCAGGTATGGTGGTGCACACCTTTGGTCCCAGCACTCGAGAGGCAGAGGTAGGAAGATGGAAATTAATTTGAGGCCACCCTGAGATTACATAGTGGATTCTAGGTCTTAGCTTGGGCTAGAGTAAGACTTTACCTTGCAAAAAAAATGTGAGGAGAGTTAGTTTGGAGAGAAACACCGTGCTGGGATGAAGACAGCTTTGCCCAATTGCAAGCAAATCTCAGTGTCAGAGATGTATCATTCCAAACACAATGAGCTGTTGGTCAGGGGTCCTGTAAGGCATCTAAATGCTGGTCATTGCCAATGTGCTTACCGACCCACCAAACTCAGTGGTAAGGCCCTATTGTTAACCCCCCCCCCACTGTAGTTATGGCACATGGAGAAATCAAGCTGGAACTGAAATGGCAGCCAGCTCCCATCAAAAGCCCTAAGTGAGCTGTTAGGGGAGAAAAGACATCAACAGTGTAAACAGTGGATCCTGCAAGCTATGAAATCAACCAGCCAGGCAAGATGAATCCACCATTCAATAGTGGTCACATAAGTTATGAGGGTGATCAACTTCTCTCTGATTTGATGTCTTGCAGCTCAGTGGGAAGAAATTTCTGCCTGTTACTGAGAACTCAGTCAAAAGCCTATGGCAAGGAATATCTTAGACACTGGAGGGAAGGCTCTACTGTTCTTATGCCCATGATGCCTTCTAAATGTGCATGTTTATCCCCTTCGGTTAATGCTACTCTTACTTTTGGTTAGAGAACCTGCTTTTTACCAACTGCAGCGAGTACTGGGGAGACCCAAGACTCACAAAATGACAAGAAGAAAAAGCTGAGTGCCTAGCAAGGAAGGAGTCATCTCTATCACACCTGCCAGGGTCTAGGAAACAGCACATTGGGGGTGAGGGGTGGAAAGAATGTAAGAGCCATAGGGCATGAAGGTGTATTGGGAGGCACTGTCCTTTCCACAAGAACCAGCTTGTGCATTCACAACCCCACAGTGGTTATGGATACCCCAACAAGACTGTTCTGAGCCCATTAATATTTTGACACAGAGAATAGTGGAGGGGAAAAAAAGGAAAGAGCCAACAAAACAGAGGGTGGACTATCTTGAAAGAGAAGGGTCCTCAGTGGAACGGGTGGGGAGAGGTAACAAAGAATAATGTGATTGGAGTATAATCAAATTAATGTATGTTCATATATTAAAGTTCCCAGGAAAAAAAATTAGAGGATTACTTTCTTGGGTTTGGTGTTTGCACACATAGTAAGAGGATGGAAGGTCTACTTATAAAGATAAGAACGAGAAAGGGAAAATTGGTAGTGTGGGGATGGGAAGTTTTCTAGGAACTTTTAGTCATCCGTCTGTAAATATTAAATAGGAAGCTATCAGAGCCAGGGGTTTCAAGGAAAGGTGAAAACCAGTAATGAATTGAAGAATCATTAGTATTTAAATCATATTTAAAATCACATAGCTAGGTAAAATCAACTAGAAAAAGTATGTGTATGTGGGGGGGGGATAGTATAAAATAAAAGCCATGTGAAATGACATGGTTAGTATAGAATTAAAAACAAAATAAATAAGCAAAGTGTAAGCACACCTTTAATCCCAGCATGAGGATTGCTGTAAGGTCAAGGCCACAGAGGAAAATAATTTTTTTGAAGTGTAAGAGCGAGATAATTTTTATAGAAGCACCCTGCTGGGGTGAAGAAAGCTTTGCCCAATCATTGTATGTTTATACGTTCTAAATGGACATGTGTACCCCCTTTGATTAATGCTACTCTGACTTTTGGTTAGAGAACCCGAGCCTCGGAAAGTGTAATAGACATGACCCAGTGCTGAACACTCCACTGTCACTTCTTCTCAGCACTATGGTGACTTTTGAGTTATCCCAGTGGTCACCACCATCTGAAAGAGAGAAGCTTCTCTAGAAAAGAGTCAGAGTAACATTATTATATAGGTATGCTCATTTAAAAAAAAGTGCTTATAAGGCAATTTGGTTGGCTTAACATATGTATTTAGCCAGACAACAACAGGCATTACCCGTAGGGCTGATGACTTCCCCCACCATTGGCTTTTGACTAGGTCTTCAGTACCAGGCATGAATTCCCTCCTGTGGAGAGGGCCTCCAGTCCAATTAGAGAGCAATTGGTTTCATCCACAAAAACGTGCCACTATTGCCCCATTTGGCACATTTGGCCTGGCTGGCTAATCTTAAGGCTTACAAGGTCCACTGCTGTTCACCACTGTCGATACCTTCTCTTTCCCATAAGGCTGTATGCAGCCAGAGATTTTTCCAGTTTTTCATTAGCTGGTTAACAGGGAGGAGGTTTCCAGCTCAGCTCCAGCTTGATTTCTCAGTGACCTGCAGCCTGAGCATTTGTGGTCTTCAGCAATAGGGTCTTATCATCTTATTCTTTGAGCAATCAAGATCCTTGGCAATGGCCTGTAATGTTTTGGGGGCCTCAGGAACCTCCTTAGACAACAATTCACTGGAAAGTATCCCATTCCTGGGACTGAAGTCTTTCTAGTTACAATCTATGGCTACTGGGTATGCCATTATATAAGAGAGATCAAGTGGCATTTGGCTTTCTGGGCCTGAGTTACCTCCCTTAGTATGATCCTTTCCAGATCCATCTATTTCCCTGCAAATTTCATAATGGGAGAAAAAGATGATGACACAAACAAAACAAAGACTAATTTAGAAGGGGAAGAGATATGAGGAAGGGTGGGGAGAAAATCATAATGGTCTATGGTCTATAATTATGGAAGCTATCAATAAAATAAAAAAAAAAACAGGAGGAAAAATTCTGAAAACCACGTAGGTCAAGGGACCAACTCAGATGAACTCCAGCAACTTGGTAACTTGAATCAGAGTGTGTTTAGTGGAATGTTAGTGTTGGAAGCTAGACTTGATTAATTAAAAATATGTAATTTCTATTGTTAACTAAGGGTTATACAAAATGTGTTTTAAATTTTTCTCTGGGCATGAAAACTAGAAGGTAAAACAGGCTCACCCGGTAACTGGAGAAGACATTGATCGCTTCAACTTGCATGGATTACGTTCTATCTGTCCGTGCACATTCCTTCAATTGTTAATAGTGAAGCTGCAGGGTATGAATGTAGTGCAATAGTACAACACATGCTTAACACTCGAGAAGCTGTGGAGCCAATTCTAGACATATATATATATATATATATATATATATATATATATATATATATAGAGAGAGAGAGAGAGAGAGAGAGAGAGAGAGAGAGAGAGAGAGAAAGAGAGAGAGAGAGCAGTAAAGGTTACAAGTTATGGACCAAATTTTGTCCATATATTTTGTTTAAACTGTGTAGCCTGATCTCATATTTCTAGTATTGTAAAGCTTGGGAAGAAAAAAAAAACCCTTCATGTTTTTAGGAACACATATGACTAATCTGTCTCATATCACCTAACATTGATGAGGATGGGTGAGGACACAGGGGTTGATGATTCTATTCTTTCTAGGTTTGTGTATGATCGAAAGTCTCCAGAATCAAGAGAGAGTAACATCACTTTAGGGAAAGCTGGGTTGCATTGATCTAAGAAGTAATGGCCACAGACAACAGACTACCTACCGCTGAATAAGACCTTAAAAGGCTATGTTTAAAGCGCTTGCTTTGTTGCTAACATTTAAAACCCGGGAACAAAGAACAAAGACTTTCCATTTCTGATTTTCTTGGAGAACTAAGGCTCCAGCAGGAGCCCTCCCAGCCGGGCCACTGCTGCCCTCTACAGGTGGAAGCTGAGTCTGCATCCTGCCAGTGCCTGCCCTCGTTTTAGCGCAGATGCTCTGCTTGGATCTCTGCGTCGTGGCGCATGCACGCGCTCAGCCCTTGGGCGCTAATTACCTGCTTCGCGCGCGGTGTGTGGCACGCTGGCATGGGTCTGATCGGCGAGGAAGGAGGAGGGTCTGAGGTTCGTCCACCACATGGTGAGACCCGCTCCCCTCCACTCCACTTCTCCAGCAATTAATCCTAATGTCTCTGGCCGAGTTTTCTTGTGCCATAAAAGCTAAGTGCCATATGGATGAGTGGTGTGATGATAAATGCTTAGCGATTCGGAGGAGGGCACGATTATGTCAGTAATCATTAAGACAAAGAAGTTTTAATAGCAGGTTTATAATTTGATGAGAAGGAAAAGCATTTCTAGGTGGTAGGAAAAAATCAAAGGAAAAAGTATAAAGTCAGAAAAGAACAAAATCTGTGAGAGGAGTGGAAGGGGGGTAGGAGAACCTAGCTCAGGAAACCCTGAAACTAAACAGGAAAGACATCAGCATTTGAAAGCTTCTGTGTATTGGGCCAACCCAGATCTAAAGTCACACAGCTAGTAGGTGAAGGGGTTGAGATTAGACCTGCCCTCCGTGTTCTAGATACCGCACTTTAGGAAGAGCTCATTTGCTACAGACAAGGAGAGAATGCTCTGGGATGTCTGAATTCTGGTCATCCTTTTTCTGGACCTGAAGTAGCAGTTGCCTGTTCCCTTTCCTCACTCACTTCTACTTCAGATCTTTAGCCAAGAACCAAACCAGAAAGTGTCCGGGGAGTGGGAGCCTTGCGGCCAGTAGAGGAACAGATTAAGGACACTTGATGAACCATACCATTTTCCAGGTACACGGTTGCATTTGGCCTCCTGCGAAAGTGGCCTGCTAGGCTTCTAAATTCTGTCTGACTGCCACGCGCAGTAAAAAGAAGCTACACAGTGAGTTTTCAACCCACTAAAACCGGCATAAGGAAAGACTTGAGAGGTTAGTAACACCAAATCTCAGACTACGCATTTATGATAATTAGGACCAGAATTTGAAAATAGCTCCAGGCACTGACAGACTACCTCTTGCTTTCACACCAGTGTTAGCGGTATCTGGTTTGCATCTTGGAATTCTGGACTGGCCATGTAGCTTAGTGCTCAGATCAGTCTTTGGATTTGAATTTAGGTGTTAGCATTTACCAGCTGAGCAATATGGACAGCTATGATTCCTCCAAGTATCCCTTTGCACATTTATAAAATGGTGACCGAATCACTTCATCATTCTTTTTGGATGGTTATGAGGATTGAATACCTTAATTTAGGCTTCCACCAAAGCAGATAACCATTTGATTACAAGTAGTTTATGTGAGAAGTGACTCCAGGAACATAGTGAGACCATGTTGAAGGACAAAGGCAAGGGAGAGAAGCCAGTAACCATGATGGCTGCATTAATAAGCACATGGCCACAGTAGGCAGCTAGGAAGTGATCTTACCAGAGAGCCGTCATCAAAATATCCGGAAGCCAGGAAGAGTAGTTTTCTCAACCTCTCGTCTTCATTGGATCTGGGCGTCATTAACTCCCTGAGTGACTCTCCTGGCGTGTCCTGACCACAGGTCTGGTACACTCTAGAGCATAGAAGAAGCCTTGCCACACAAAGACCCGGGCTTAATTAAGATAGATATGATTTGGATAGGAAGTGCCCCCCCCAAGGCTGCAGGTGATGTCTGAACAGGAAGGGGTGTGGAGATTTGGGTGGGGCAATGTTATCATTTGCTCTAATGAGGTGTGTATCATAGCAGTACCTGGAACACAATAAACACTCAATCAAAAATATAGCTATTTAGAGTACTGAGCACTAAGATACCAGAAGGAAACACTTCGTGAGGAGGTGAGATGAATGGAATCAAGTTGGAAGGCATCTACCTTCTTCCCTGTATTCTTGACCCCCATGATTTCTTCCCAGTCTCACATCTCTACCTTCCCTCTTCTCCACCCCAACACTGCTTTAAATCGGGCCTCTCACACCTGACTGGCCTTCCTGCCCCTCTCTCTTTCTTGCCTCATCCTGACTTTCACCAAACCCGTCCATCCACTGCTCTAGAATGCTTTCTCTAAAACCCAATTCTAGTCACCGCTACTTCAAGCACCTCATTGACTTTTTCAGTACTTGCTGGGTGGAAGTCAAAGTCTTTAATTTAGGATACAACACTATGCATGGCCCCGTCCTCATCATTTTACTGATCCTGTCTTCCTTGTGTGTTACTCTCAACACCTAAATCCCATACATTAAATGAATGTGTGATATCTGCCATGCTCTTATCATTCAGAACCATTTTCCAACTCTGTTCCTATGTTTCTTCTTAGAGAAACTAGTTCTTTTTAATCTTTTAAAAAATATTTCATTTATTTATTTTCAAGTAGATAAATACAGAGAGAGGTGAGTATGGCCAAGCCAGGGCCTCTAGCCATTGCAAACGAACTCCAGATGCCTGCACCACTTTGTGGATCTGGCTTATGTGGGTACTGGGGAATCAAACCTGAAATGAACCTGGGTCTTTAGGCACTGGAGGCAAGCACCTTAACCGCTGAGCCATCTCTCCAGCCCAAGAAACTAGTTTTTATTCAGAAATTCAAAGTGCCATCAGTTTGCATGAAAAAGTATACTTAATGTGTCTCCTTCCTTCATCATCTAAATCAGCGATCAAATAGCATCCCTGGAGACAGGGAGATGACTCATTGGCTAAAGTACTTATCACACAAGAATGAGGACCTGGTGGGGCATGGTGGCAAGTGCCTGTTATCACAGTCCCAGGGAGGCAGAGACAGGAAGCTGTCTAGGACTTCTGGCTAACTAGTCTAGCCAAATTGGTGATCTCTAGGTTTAGTGAGAGACCTTATATCAAAATAATAATAGTAGGTGGCTGGAGAGATGGCTTAGCGGTTAAGGCACTTGCCTGCAAAGCCTAATAACTCGAGTTTGACTCCCCAGCACCCACACAAAGCCATATTTACAAAGTGGTGCATACATTTGGAATTCATTTGCAGTGGCTAGAGGCCCCAGCACACACATTCTCTCTGTCTGTCTCTCTTCTCTCTGCTTGCAAATAAATAAATAAAAATATTGAAATAATAATGTAGAGAGTGACTGAAGAAGACACCTCATATCAACCAATATGTTATGGTTTTATTTCCATACCATATGAACACATATGCATCCAGACACACACATGCACCCGCATGCATAGACACAGACATGCATACATGCACACTACACACAAACACCCCCAAATAATAGAATCTCCATATTTCTTTTTTTAACTTTTTACGGACAACTTCCATAAATACAGATCCTAATTCCCTCGAGCCACCCTCCTTTTTCCTCCTATGGATCCGCCTCCACTGAATCCCACCTTCTTTCCAAATAGTCTCTCTTCTGTTTTTATGTTATCATTTTTCCCTCTGATTATGCAGGTTTAAGGTAGGTAGCACGAGCCACTATGAGGTCATGAATGTCAAGGCCACTTTGTCTCTGGAAAGACAGCATTGTAAGCATTTCTCCCCTTCCTTTGGCTTTCATCGTCTTTCTGTCACCACTTCTGCAATGGCCCTGAGCCTTGGAGGGTGTGATAGAGATGCCTCACTTAGTGCTCAACATGTCACTCCCACTTCTTCTTAACACTTACGTAAATTTTGAGTCACCCCCGTGGTCAACACCATCTTAAAAGAGAAGCTTCTCTAACCAAAAGTGAGAGTGGGCCGATAGTGGTGTCACACACCTTTAATCCCAGCACTTGGGAGGCAGAGGTAGGAGGATAGCTGTGAGTTCGAGGTCAGCCTGAGACTACATAGTGAATTCCAGGTCAGCCTGGGCTAGAGTGAGACCCTACCTCCAAAACCAAAACCAAAAAAAAAGTGAGAGTAGTATAAATGCGTGGGCATAAGCCTAAGTTTTTGGAGGGCAGTTTGGTGGCCATGATATATCCATTTAACCAGACCATAGTAGTACTACTCTTCTAGAGCATATGACCTCCCCAGCCATAGGCAGAAATTCCCAATCCAATCAAAGAGCAGTTACTTTCCCTCGTAACGGACATGCCACCATTGCAGCATTTGGTACATTTGGCTGGCCAGCTTTAAAGTTTATAGGATCCTCTGCTAGTTAAAACTGTTGAGGCCAGGCTGGAGAGATGGCTCCACAATTATAGGCACTTGCTTGAAAACTCTGATGCCCTGGGTTCAATTCCCCAGTACCCATGTAAAACCAGATGCACAAAATGATGCATGCTTCTGGTGTTTTCTTGCAGTGGTAGGAGTATGTGCAGCCATAGGATTGTGTACGATGCCCCCATACACATTTCCTTTCTCTCTCTCTCTCTCTCTCTCTCTCTCTCTCTCTCTCTCTCTCAAAGTACATTTTAAAAAAAGCTGTTGATAACTTTTCTCCTCCAACAGGCTTCATAAGTCTTTATAGCATCCTGACAGTGTATCACTTAAAACTTACCATTTGCATGGTGTTGGTGGTATTTGGAATATCAATGTGTCCCCCATAGACTCAGGTATTTTTGATTAAGCTTCCTGCTTAGTCTTTAGCAGGCAGCTCTGAGTCCAGCCCTAAGAGGAGTGAGTGTACAGAATCAATTTGAGCTCAGGCTGTTCGTGCTTGCTGTCTATTGGTTGCACCTCTCTGCTGTGAATATATGGTGGAGTAAGTCAGGCTCTTCCACCATGATGAAGCTTTCCCAAGAATCTGTAAACCTGAAATAAACTCTTTGATCCCATAAGCTCCCTCTGATAAAATGGTTGTCCCAGCAATGAAAAGGCAACTGCGACAGTGTTCCAAACCTGCAAATCCAGCCCTTGGGAGGGGTTCACTTCATGTGCAAGCCAAGTTCCAGGCCAATCATAACTACATATCAAGATCCTCTATCACCAAGCCACACACACACACACACACACACACACACACACACACACACACACACACATTCTCACACAATCTTCCCAATTACCTTACAAATATCTGCTTACCTTGCCTTACTAATTTCACCAATATTCCTCATGATCAGAAACTAAACATCAACACTTCTGAAATATTCACAAGATGATTTTTATTCACCAGATGATTTTTATCCACACTGAATCCCAGCAATCATTTTATTGTCACATGTCACCTAAAGGAAAGAATCTTTTTCTTCGTAATTCAAGTATGCATCATTGATTCCCAACATTTACTTGGTTCTCAATAAATAGCACTTCAATTAATCAATAAAAATGGTGAGTTCTGAACATTTGCACTATTTCACAGTGAGTTCATCAAGTTACCACCTGTGGCAATAAAACTCATTAAAACATGATTGCCCAGTGGGAGAGATGGCTCGGTGGTTAAAGGTTTTACTTGCAAAGCCTGACAGCCTGGGTTCAGATTCCCTAGCACTCAGATTAAAGTCAGGCGCACTAACTGTCACGTGCATGTGGAGTTTGTTTGTGGTGCTAATAAGCCCTGGAATACCCCCTCTCACTCTCTCTGTCTGCCTCTTTTTCTCTGCCTCTTTCTTTCTCAAACAAATAAAAAAATATTTTTAAAAAGATGATTCCCTGTGCATATAGTGTTACAAATTGTGAATATCACTGTGATCTGCCAGTTCCCCAGCTAAGTGGTTATTAAATCTGAACAATTGTTCTACTTTTTCACCCTTGGTTGCCTCAGTTTAGTCAGTGAAGACTTGAAGAGTAGTTCTCAACATCAACTATATCAAAATAATGTAGGCAAGCTTCTGAAAATAGATATGGTTGAGCCTGAATCCTAAAGAGTCTCACTCGTTACTCTAGATGGGAGGGACAAAGCTGAGGGGTGCTGCTGGATATTGACTTTTTTTAAGCTTTATCATTCTTATCCAACACACATCAGAAAACATGTTAATAGTACATTTTATGGGAAGTCAGCAGAAAGCACAGAATATGGTCCATTGAGAAGCAGTGTTTATACTTTTTTAAAAAATATTTTATTTATTCATTTTCAAGCAGAGAGAGAGAGAGAGAGAGAGAGAGAGAGAGAGAGAGAGAGCGCACCAGGGCCACCATCTTGTGGTTCTGGCTTATGTGGGTCCTGGGGAATTGAACCCAGGGCTTTAGGCACTGGAGGCAAGTGCCTTAACCGCTGAGCCATCTCTCCAGCCCAGTGTTCATACTTTTAGTACACAGAAAAATGCAAAGTAAAAGTCCTTTGCTACTTAGCAAGAAATGCAAGTTTGAAAGACTTCTGTGGAAATCAAAAATTCAGATTTGAGAAAAGAAGATCTTAGAAACTTCTACATAACTATCTACATTTATAGTCCCACTTAGTAATTAAAAAAACACTCACAAACAATAAGAAATCAGGAAAAACAGAACCATAGTGCCAAGAAATGCCAAGACCAATGTACTATTGACACAACAGGTAGAAATGTTACAGACAACCACTGACCATGTACTGTATTCTTATAGTTCTGAGGTGAAGGTAAACCACGGGAGAGAATACACTTGAAACTGACTTCAGTTTAAATCATCTTTCACATTTTTAACCAGACCTTCGATTTCAAAAACGGTAATTCCATGTTTCCAAGGAAAAGTATTCCCAATGACCACTTCAGTGCTGGCAGTCGTGAGACACAAACTGTTCACTGAATTGATCACATCTGGATTTCTAAGCCATGAAAAATAGCAAAGAATGAATCCTTTGTAGGGAAAAATGCCTTCTACCTGATTTGACACTGTTCAGAAGATTGTGAGGAATGTTCAATTGTCTAATATTTTAAAAAGAATTAAGAATTAAAGAGTGAATCCTGCTGGAAAGAACTGTGACAGTGTAACCCTCTGCTAAGCAATTACGTAAGTGCAGTGTACCTGCTCTTCACTACAATAAGAAAACACTACTTATTTCCAGAAGGGGCTAGAGCTCTGCCGCTAGTGCACACCGGTGCCACCCACCCTGTCCATGTGCAGAAGGAAACAGAGATGGCTGATCCCATCGCATTGATCCTCTGTGTGGATGAATGAATGGTGAAGGACATCAAATACACAGAAGCTGAAATCCAAATTCTTGTAAAAATTAGGACAAACTTTATATGAATATTTAATCTGGTTTAATAAACACTTAACAATAGTTTTCTGGGGAAACAAGAATGAAGAATGTGTAGGAAAGGCAATAGGTCTATTTACAGATTATTTTTTAAATAAACATTGCTTCTCAAGTATGGAATATAGGAAGAGCACTAATACCAGTCAGGGAACTATTTTCTTTCCTCTCTCCTTTGTTCTTTCATTAATCTTTCTCCTCCTTACTCTTGATTTTGACAGTCTTTGATCAACACACTCTAATAAGATAATACAGCTATAGATAGTTCAAACAGCCGGAGAGACAATGAGTCAACATATGAATAAACAAGTTCAAATACTTCTCTACTTGGGCTTTTAGAACCTGTCCTGGGATCGTAAGTGTGATCTAGGGGCAAATCAGAGAGCAGGAAAGCAATACCAACACAGGACTGAAGAAAAGAGATAAGGAATAATCCACACTGACAATCAATCGTTTGCATAGCAGTAGCTAGGATGTTTTTGGGGGAGTGTCATGGTTTGATCAAGGTGTCCCCCACAAACAAATGAATGTGTTCTCAGTGATTGATCCCCAGCTGATGGCAGTTCGGGAATTAGAACTTCGCTAGAGCTGTGTTGTTGGGGGCGGGCTTATGGGGGTTATAAACCAGCTTCCCCTTGCCAGTATTTGGCACACCTTCCTGCCTCTGTTTTCAGTGCTGTGGCAGAGGTGATGTCCACTCCTCTGCTCATGCCATCATTTTCCCTGCCAGGATGGAGTCTCCCCTGGAGTCTGTAAGCCTAATAAACCCATTCCTCCACAAGCCCTTTTGCTTGGGTTCTTTCTGCGCAGCAACAGAGTAAGTTGACTACAACAGGGGGTTATTGAGTTAGGGTCTTGTTCTAGCCAACACTGACCTGGAATTCATTGTGTAATCTCAGGGTGGCCTTGAACTCATGGCAATCCTCCTACCTTTGCCTCCCGAGTGCCGGGATTAAAGGTGTGAACCACCATGCCTGGCTTATTACTCCGATTTTTACATACAGGTTTCCCCAAAGGAAACAAACACATGAAACAAATGAAAGGCACAAGAAATTCCAGAAAATTTTTCCAGAACGCAACTTACTTTCATTCCCTGAGCAGCATAAAGGAACCCATCCTCTCCTGCACAATAAAAGCTAATGTCCAGGTGAGGCCAAGAAGAATGCTGCTTTTGATTTTAAATTAGATTGGGTGAATTCAGTTCATAAAATACTCCCAGCCATCAATGTTTTTCCAGGCTACTGTGACAGCTACTCAATTTAATGATCAACAGTACTAAAGCAACTGCTAATTCTCCATGAACTCCAGCATATCAAAGGTGTCAATAAATACAGCCACCATGACTTGACAGCTCCCTGCAAGGCACAAGTAAAGCAAGGACCCTCACAAGGACAACACAGTGTCCAGCTACAGGACAATGAACAGACGTTTTACCAGGAGAACCAAGTTTGTGTAAACTTAGTATGTTTGTCTTACATCCTGATACGCCGTCTGAATGACCATCTATAAATACAAGATTTTCTGAGAGAGCTAGGCATGGGGTGCACACCTTTAATCCCAGCACTTGAGAGGATGAAGGAGGAGGATTAGGAGGGAGTTCAGAGCAAAGGGCACTGAGGATGGAACCAAGGGTCTTGCACAAGCTATACAAGCAAACTACCACTGAGCTATGGCCCCAGAACAAAGCTCTCTGTTTTTAATAAGATGTTGAAGATTTAAAAAATGCCTCCTAACAAATAAACTACCTATCCCATAAACAGCTTAGAGAAAAGGACATCCTTCTGCATATTGCCTCCTTAGGGCTCATTTCCATGAGATGAGTACTGTGACCTATACCATGGGGATAGCGGAACATTTCTGCTTCTTCAGTTGTCTAGCTTTTAGGTTATCTAAGGAAAAATCCTTGTCTAATTGTCTTTTTCCCTCTTTGTAGATGGAAACGTAGATCACATGCTTAGCAATGTCAGGTCATGAACTAGAAGTGTGGTCGTCCTACCTTGGCTTATTTGTGCACATGTAACTAACTTCCTACCGCTGTCCTGAGCAGATGACCCAGCAGACACTATAAACCTTGCTCAAAATTTTGAGTCTGCTCTTCAAATTCTCAACCATCATAGCACACTAATCACTGCGGCTACAACTGAGGACAAGAAAACCCCTTTGTTAGACTGGAAAAATGGTTCAGCAGTTAAAGGTGCTTGCTTGCAAAGTCTGATGACCAGGGTTTTAGATTCCCCAGTAACACATCAAGCCAGATACACAAAATGACACATGTGTCTGGAGTTTGTTTGTAGTGACAAGGGGCCCTGATGCACCCCTTTCCTCTCTTTCTCTCTCCCTCCCCCCTCGCTCTCACTGTGTGTGTGTGCATGTGTGTGTGTGTGTGTGTGTGTGTGTGTGTGTGTGTGTCACACTCTGTCCCTCAAATTAGAAAAATAATTAAGAATTACTCCCTTGCTGCCCCTATGTCTTATAAATTATCCAGGAGGGTCCTGGTGATCTCCCATCCTGAACCATCTTCAGAGTAGGTTTAATCATTTTACAGAGGGACCATAAACAGAGCTTTTTCGGTTCCTTATCAGTTTAGTTTCTTCTCTAGACTTTTATATAAAACCTAGGAAAATGTTATCAGCATCTTGTCTGTCTGGAGCTGAATGGATGTCATGGAAGCACACTCCAGACAACGGATCACAAGGAAGCCCTCTTCTGTTAATCGACATTAAGCTCTCATGATCCCTGCAGAGTAAAAGTTACTTGAAAAGTGGAATCATAATACTCAGAAACTGGGGGGAAAGTCTCTACGTGAGCTATTGATAACCTGAAGCATCTTAAGGGGGCCTTTGAAAACCCGTTTTGCAGCCCTGTTTGTGGGATACTCTGTCTTTGTCTCTCATGCTTTATTAGAAATAGGATAATTCTATTAGGATGGAGTGCTTCTGCTTTACAAAGAACTGTAAAAATTATACCTACAAAGTAAATATTATTAACAGTAATTTTTCTGAGTTTACCTATAAAAATGTTTTATCAAACTTACAGATGTAATTTTATGTGCTTATGTGTAAAAAGTTTTGAATTAGTAGGCTATGAAAGCATTCTTATTTTACAATAAAATTCAATGCTAACATGACATAGTATTTAATGGAATATTTTATAGCACTCTTTCTATAATGAAACTATTTAATGAAAGTAAAGAATCCTAGCTTTAGACCATACATCAGAAAATATTATTGTGTAACTTTAGTAAACCTATATATTTTACATAATTGTTTTTCAAATCTTGCTACAAACTATTTGATAAATTTTATTTTGTTTGGCATTAGCATCTGACAATTTCCTCAATGAATAATCACCTTTTATTATTTCTGTCTTCCATTACGGAAAGGTTTTGTGCGCTCTGATTCATAGGCAATTGATTTTAGTAAATAGAGAGTGTAGCGTGAAAAGAAAAAGATGAATGGCCAAGTCTGAATCATTACTTTAAAAATATGTTCATGGCCTCAATGGAAAAAAAAAAAAAAAAAAAACCCTGAAATTCGTGGAGAAAAAATGCTTTTCTAAATTTCTTCACTCATACCACCAGATGGCGATATTTTGTTTCTTTGACACAGCTCGACGTTGGTCACATGGTAAAACCTACCAAATTCAAATTGCTACTCTTCAGTTCTATCAAGGAAAGAGAACTGAATGGGAGGGAAATCCGGTTCAGCGAAGGAATATCTCGTTGTCTCCGCGGTGTGCTGTTTTAACAGCCTTTCTGACTGATGGAAAAGCAACGCCTTCCCTCTGAACTGCTCACATAGTCAAGGTTCAAGGCAGAGGTGACAGAAAGACACAGCTGGACACCGCTCCTAAATCTGTCTTCATGGATTGTGAACCTGAACTAAGCCTGGCCTTGGAGGTGTAACCTTAGCACTAAGGAAGGAGACAAGGCAGGAGGATCGTCTGTCCATCTCAGAAGAGCAAAATAAAACAAAAACTCCAGTCAGTTGTGAAGGGAAGTTGGATAGCAGATAACTCTAGGATGGAGATCCTCTCCCAACACATGACATATGCATGCAGAAACTATAGTCACCACACACACCATGCTCTCTTTCCCAGGATCACTATCTCTAGCCCTAAATGTTTGCTGACCTACCTAATTTGCTTTTTAAATTGAAATTATTTAAGTAGAAACATCAAAACGTAGGTGTTTAGGCAGATATTAGGCTTGGAGGTACTCAAGGATAGACCCAACCTCCTGTTTCCTGGATAACATCACAATTGCTGCTCCATAGGGTATCGTTTCATTTCATTTTATAGATACACACATATTTGGAAGGAGAGAGAAAGAGAAAGAGAAAGAGAGAGGGAGGGAGGGAGGGAGGGAGGGAGGGAGAGAAAACGAGAATGTGCCAGCAGGGCCTGTTGGTGCTGCACATGAACTCCACACACGTGGCTTTCCATGACAACTGAACCCCCGTCATCAGGTTTTGCAGGTAAGCACCTTAACCGAAGTCACACAGCCATCTTTCCAGTCCTACCATAGTATTTTAAATACCATATAAAAGGAAAGGGGGCTGGAGAGATTGCTTAGTGGTTAAGGCCCATGCCTGCAAAGCAGAAGGACCCGAGTGCAATTCCTCAGTACCCATGTAAAGCCAGATGCACAAGGTGGCCCATGTGTCTGGAGTTCATTTGCAGTGGCTGGAAGCCCTGGCAGGCCCATTATCTCTTTTTCTTTGTCTCTGTCTCTGTCTCTCTCAAATAAATATATAATAAAAAATTTTAAAAAAGGAAAGAAGAGGGAAGTAGGCTTTCATGAGGGGAAGCCAATTTGAGTTTCATCTCTAGAATGAATGGGGAAATGACATTCTAAAACTACCCAAAACAAAGATTATAGTCCCCTCCCTAAGAGCTAATCCAGTTGAGCCTAGCAATTGCCTGGCCAAGTGATTATAGACAGACTAGGGGTGGAGGAATATTTAATCCTGTTAATGAAGATGTTCTCCATCTTGTAATATCAAATGTTCAGCCAAGAGTTAACGTTCTTATGGAAATATAAGGAAGCACATCTTCTCATTTGTATTCAAATTTCCCTTCATCTTTAATAAATTATAAATTATATAATTATCTGTATATTACAGCAGTGTTTTAAAATAAGTTTCTTTATTTTGATCTGTGTTTGATGTGTATACCAATTTTATATACCAGTACATGTTGGGTTGTGTAAAAATTCCTCAGGTGAGCCTGGTGTGGTGGTTTGAGCCTTTAATCCCAGCACTCGGGAGGCAGAGATAGGAGGATCCCTGTGAGTTTGAGGCCACCCTGAGACTACATAGTAAATTCCAGATCAGCCTGGGCTTGAGCCTACCTTGAAAAAAATCAAAAACAAAAAATATTCCTCAAGTGAAAAGGAGTCATGAGAGGAAAACGTTAAACTCTGGTTTATGGGGCACAGAGATAATAATAATCCCAACTCTAAGAAAGAAGCAGGTATCATAACACTCACAGACATGAAAGGCAGAGTTGGCTTATATAATAGTATATCATATCATATTAGTTATATTATATTTCATTTCTCTCAAAGTTTTTGAAATCGCCAGTCTTGTCCTTTTGATAGAATTCAAATTGATCAAGCCCATGTGTGTGTGTGTGTGCACCTGTTACCAGCAATACAGACTTGACAGTTCCTGTCTCTGAAACACACTCATGTCACATAAAGGAACCTTTTCCTTGGCAAGATGGAGATGCCTCATTTGTGTGACCCAAGAACCTGTGTGGTCTCCATGGTGATTCTTACAGCTGCTTCTCAAATGATTTTATCATTATGACTCTGAAGGTAAAATTAATGCGTTACTAAAATGAAATGAAATAGAAATTCAGGGTCAAATTGTATCTTTCTTGACATTTCCTATGTAACTCACTCCCTATCATATATTTTCATTAAAAATAGCAAATTCTTGGTGACTCTGAGAACTTCATTAAATGCTGTGGTTTTTGTAGCTCTTACCTTAATAATTACTTTAATAACAACTAGGGTTTGATTCCCCAGTACCCATGTAAAGCCAGGGGCCCTGGCATGCCCATTCTCTCTCTCTCTCTCTCTCTCTCTCTCTCTCTCTCTCTCTCTCTCTCTCTCTCTCTCTCATCTCTCTCTCTCTCTCTCTCTGAGAGAGCAGTGGCTCTTCCAACTTGATCCGCCGGCTGATAACTGTCTTCCTGGCAAGAGATGAGCCACCCCAGACCTACTATGGTGGATCCACGTAGAACCCCGCAGGCAGTGATGGGATGAGCAAGAGGCATATATTCACAGACAATTGGTCAACCCAGGACGAACCAGCGACACAGACACCAATGATTCTAAACACATCCTCAAACAGAAGTACAGAGTCTCCTAAGGCCTCAACAACAAAGCAGCCTTAATACTCACCCACCATGACCCAGGGAACTGAGCGGAAGAGCGGCCAGAAAGACTGTGAGAGACATGTTGGGGGAGAATATCCATAGACATTGCCTACCTCAGTAACAACATGCAAAGGGGAGTGGAACCAGGTTGACTCCTAGGCTATTCACAGCTCCCTACCCCATGGACTGATCCAGACTGCCCACGGAGGATATCCAACTGACTGGGGACAAGGAAAGGGAAACAGGGGAACTGGAGACATCAACACGTTAATCCTTTATTAAGTGTATCTAAGTATGGATAATAATTTAAAAAATTAAAAAATAGAAGAAAGGGGGGCTTCATAGTCTATATGCAGGTGATGGAACCTCGGTGCAAAAAAATGCAGGTAGAGGGGTGAAATTTAACAAAGAAGCTTGAGCCACACCCTGAACATGTTGACTTTTTTTTTTTTTGTATAGAAAAAGTTGTAATTCCTGAGTGCTTGCCTCTGGATACCTGTGAGACAACTGGGGAAGTCAAGAGATTTGTGCTAGAGATCAAAAGTCTGTGTGCCTCCAACATAGGAGCATAACTCATTGTGATGATTTTTGAAGGTGTGGTCTATTGAAAATGGTCTAGTACTCATGGAGGGACTAGTTATTGTCATAAATGGAACCGAATGGAACTTTCTTACCCCTTTTTTATACTTGAGGTTCCAGAAAGAAGACAGTGATCATGGACTTTCCCACTAGTTAGTTTCATCATGATTTCTACTGAGCATTTAAGGAAGAAGTAAAACCAAAAACTCAAACTTGCCCCCAAAACTGAAGAGGCTAGTAGTGTTAGGTAAAGCACTTGTTCAAGGAAATAAACTAAGACATGTCTAAACATGAAAGGAAAATTTGAAATGATCTCCATTTTCAGGTAGATGATTTTATGTATAGAACACCTCCAAGAATACAATTATAAGCTGTTCAAAGTAATAAGATTTGAAGGATACAAAATCAGCATACCTGTAGGTTAGGGAAATGGCTCATAAGGTAAGAATGCTTTCTGAACAAGCATGAGCACCTAAGAGGGCTTGAGACCATCTGATATCTATCCCCAGCATCCATATAAAAATAATACTAAATGGGGAAAACTTGCATTCCCATTAAGTTCTCAAACAAGACAGGGGTGCCCACTCTCACCACTGCTTTTCAACATAGTACTTGAAGTCTTAGCTCAAACAGTAAAACCAGAGACAGAAATAAACAGGATACAAATTGGAAAGATCGAAACATCAAACTAGCCTTATTTTCAGATGACACGATTCTATACATAATAAAGCCAAAAAACTTCCACCAAAATACTACTAGGAGTTCTCTTCCTTGCTCCCGCAGGCTGCTGGTGCTTGTTGAAACTTGCACTCGCATCTTACCTCAACACTGGAACCCAGTTTTCTGGGCCTCACATCATGGGCTGAAACCAGCAGCTCCCCAGGAAACCTTCAGGCCTCAGTGGTGGATTGGGACTGCTAGGGAACCCAGTCATGTGGACTGAACAGCTATCATTCCTTCCCCCTTGGGACTGCAGACTGTCCTTTCAGATGGGAGACATTCCAGAAGAAGGTGCACAGGAGGAGACCTGGCCTAATGTTGAGGAAAGTTGCTCAGGGTTTGAGGAGCCTTGGCCCATTGTTGAAAAGGAGGATCTGTGTATCTGAACGAATGAGGAGGCCCAGGAGGAAGATGAAGCTGATCAGCCCCTGTTGCTCTAAGATCCAGCTATGTCCACTGCTAATCAGGCTCTGTGTGGCCCGGGAGCACCTTGTGCATCCAGTTCCAGTTCACAGCAACCGGGCTGGGACTCCAGAGGCTCACCCTGGAAGTAGACTGCAATGTGTTCCGGAACCTCACCAGCCACAGAAGTGTCACAATGGTGACCCTTGAACTTCCAGTTTAGACACCCAGTTCCACCACTACTGTCCCCAACAACCCTCAAAACTATCATCTAAAATCAGACAAGGACTCTGAAGGGGAAGTGCTTGTCAGACAAATGAGTCTCCATTAAGGATGAGCAGAAGAGGGACCAAGAATAAAGCTAAATTCACAGAAACAAACATTTATTTTTGTCCTGCCAACTTAAGTCAGTCAGGAACATGAATAGTCCTAGAAAATACTGTGCTTGGATAGTAAATAGGATCACTTTCAAAAGGTACTTGGATAACTTTTCAAATACATTTAGAACTTTTGAATATTTTTAAAGCGTATATTCAGATTTAAGGGGGGCTCAAGCCATTTTACATTATTTTCATCTACACCTTCACTTAGATATAGGAGGGCTTATTTTTAAATCACTCTGTGTCTAATGATGGAATATCAGCTGTAATTCAAAAATCCCATTGATTAGTGTTATCTTTAGTGATTAATGATCCAAAGGTGACTGAACAGAGTTTTATAATCTCTAACAAAGCACTTGACAGAATAACCTAAATTTAGCTGAGTTCTACACTGACTAAATATCTCAGAGCTAAAGTCCAATGTATATAATATGATTATGGTGGTGGTAGCAAATATGGAAATTAAATACATAGGATATAGGCCCTAAACCTGAGTCCCTCGCTAGGTAGGAGTTCCCTCCTCCAGGAAAAATTAAGCCTGATCTAGGTGTTGTGGTTGGTTAAGCTCAGCCCCCAAAATTTGGGGTCATGGGTGGTTAGGTCAGCCCCTATTCAGAACCTAAAAATGAACCCAAATTGGGTCTCTAGGTGGGCTTTACTCCCTACTGCCTTCTCATAAACAGGAATCTTCATAGTATCTCCTTGTCGGACCCTGCTAAGAGGCATGGAGGATATAGGGTTAAAGGAAGTTGAGGCTGGCCTGAAACCCCGATAATCTCAAGCTTCTCTGAGTTTATCTGAGACCAGTAGGCGTTTTGGCCATCTCCTTCTTTTATCCTAGAAACTCCAGCCCTGGCAGGCCACAATGAACCTTGAGAAACACAGGCACTTCAAGGCCTGAGTTTACTAAAGCTCACATACCCCAGCTGTAATAACAAGCCTGGGCAATAAAAGTTTAAAGGTCACAGTTCCTCTTTAGCCACCGCCATCTGGTACATGTCTAGAGTCACATAAATCCTGCCTCTGGAACTGAGAAAGCCCCCTCTACTTATCTATGCAAACTAGGTATCCACAGGTTACTGGCCCCTGCCAATTCATGAAACGTCCACAGACTACCATGCCCCTACCAAACCCCTTGCCACTTATGCCCTGCCTCTACTTTTTTCTCTATATAAACCACCTTTTTTTCTGCATAATAAATGAGAGCTGTTCACTAGGACTGTCTCCCAGGTGGCTATGCCAGTCAGCTCACCTCTTTCCCAAGACTCTGTCCACCTAGCCGCGAGGACAAACCAGGGTGTTAGTGCACAATGACTCCCCAAAGAATCCATGAACCACATCTCCTCTTTCCTTAATAAAGTTTCTCTAAACTTAAAAAAATAGACCCCATAATAAAAGGATACAAAAAAGAAAGAAAGAAAAAATACTCCTAGAAGTGATAAATGCTTTCAGCAAAGTGGCAAGATATAAAATCATCACACAAAAATCAGTAGTCTTCAGTGTGCATATACCAATGAGAAACATGGAGAAAGAAGACAGGGAAGCTGTCCTGTTTACAATAGCCACAAAAAATTTAAATACCTTGGAATTTCCCTAACCAAGGCAGTGAAAGACATAAATAATGAAAACATAAAGACACTCAAGAAAGAGCTGAAGGTAGACGTGAGAAGATAAAATGACCTCCCACGCTCATGGGTTGGAAGAATTAGTATTGTTAAAATGGCCATCCTAACAAAAGTAATATATAGATTCAATGTAATTCCAATCAAAATCCCAGCAATATTCATAGAATTAGAAAAAAACAGTCTCAAAATTCATATGGAAGCACATAGCCAGCCAGGTGTATCGATCTTGGAGATCACTCTGATGCCCTCCTGTTAGCTTTGGAACGAGCCGTCCTGGGGTGCTGGACGGCAGGTGCGGTGTGTGTGTGTGTGTGTGTGTGTGTGTGTGATATAAAGTTTGATTTCTTCGGTGATCAGTTTTGGTAAGAGCGGGTTGGCTCGGTATAACGCAGGTGTGGGTGCTGTGGAGTTTACAAGTGATTGCTGCTCAGGGTTGGGGGGTGATACTTGAGTTATGTTTGGTTTGGGGACTTACAGACTGGGTACACAGGCTCCCCGCCCCTCTACAATCCAGGGTGCAGCCCCTTGACACCTTGACGACCCCAAGCACAGAACCCAGACTTGCTTTCTGCATGACCGCCTTTCCAGCACTCCCGGCCCAAACACCCAGGGCCTCTCTCCAGTCAGGGTTTCCCAGGCCTCCCATCCACTGGGGTCCCCAAGTCACCCACATACCATGTCTGGAGCACACTAGGCTCAGGGGTCCCAGCACTCAGCAGGCTGGGGCACGCCCCCCCCCCAGCCTCCTTGTCCCTCAACATTTCACCGTGACAGCACTGGACTCTAACTCACCAGGCACCTCTCCTGCCCCAGGTCTCAGTGGACCCAGGACTCCACAGCAGACTAGGGTGTGGAGGCGCTGGCGCCCCTAAGGCTCTGCTCCACACACATACTCTTCACCAGCTTGGAACTCACAGGACCCCATTCCACCTTGTTCCTCACTGATTTGGGGCGCCTAGGCCTCAAATTCACTGACAGCGCTAGGGCCAACACTCACCCTGCACCCCGCCCGCCTGGAGCACAGGGTCCCCAAACACTCTGGCTCCCCCATGCCTCACCCCCCACACACACACAATGTCCCTCACCCTCACCAGCCTTTCAGAAGAGATCTGCCTGTGTGGACTGGAGTGGGTGGAGAAGATCGCTTTAAATTGTTTTCATCAGGTACTTCAACTTTCATACTTGTACGAATGTATTTTTGTTTGTTTGTTTGTTTTTTAGGTAGGGTCTGGCTCTAGCCCAGAATTCACTCTGCAGTCTCAGGCTGGCCTCAAGTTCATGGTAATGATTCTCCTACCTCTGCCTCTGGAGTGCTGGGATTAAAGGCATGTACCACCATGCTGTACAAATGCATTTTGATCATAATCCTTTCTAGCTACCTTCTGTTGTCTTCTTTTTTTTTCGCCCATTCCCCTTCCAATAAACTCATTCTTTCTAACTCATCTCTGTTATATTTCTGACATGTTGTTGTTTTCCCCCTCCTCTATCATCCATGACAGAATGTTGGTGGGCCCAATACTGTGCAAATCTTGTTCAGTGTCAAGCCACTGTGAGCTCAGGAAGAGAGTGCTCCAGAGCACCTCTCCTCATCCTCTGGCTCTTAAATTATTTTGGCTTTCTCTTTTGCAATGTTCTCTGATCTTAAATGGGTGATAGAAATGTCTCATTTGGTGTTGAGCATGCCACTAGCTACTCTGGGAGGTGTGGGGTCTCATGAACTCCTCCTCCATCTATGATGAATATTGACAGGCTCACTGTTGTTCAGGAAACCACTTCTGCTCTGAGTTAATGAGCATAATGGCCATGCCATATCCAGAAGACGGCATTCTGCAGTTCTCTTCCCATCCTGCTATGCTTACCTTCCTGCCGCATCCTCTTTAGTTAGTAAAGGTCCCTGAGCCTAAGAGGGGATAGTTTGTGCATCATGCTGAGGGCTGAGCACACACAAGCTGCCTAGTAGTCTTGACAATTTTTCTACCTATGTGTTTCTGCATTAACTTCTGCTCTTTGCATAAATGTGCATGATTGACACTGGCAGTACCAGTATGAACAGTATTAATATGCAGCAGGAGAGGAATGAGGTAGCAAGGGGTGGGCATGCAGGGTGGAAAGTGCCTACTACAGCCTATTTATTTATTTATGTATGTATTTATATTTTTTATATTTATTTATTTATGTGAACTAATAAGGTTGACTTACATGTATCAGCCAGTGTTCTCTGTGGAAACAAAAGTAATAGAATGAATAAGTATTATAAAGGAGACTTATTAGATTAGCTTACAGAACATGGGCTGGGCAATCCAACAATAGTTATCTTCAGGCTAAAGAGTCTGAGAACCCGGTAGCTGCTCAGACTACAAGATTGGATGCTTCAGCAATCCCAATATGGCACAGAAGTCCTGGAGGATTCCTGGAGAGCTGCTAGTCTTTAGTCCAAATTGGTAGGCTGATGAAGCTGGGTTCCAGTGTCCACAAAGTACAACAGCAACAGGGTAGATGCACATAGCAGTAGGTAGCATGGGCAGCCAGGAAAAAGTTGCTGTGTTCTCTTAGAGCTTTTTATATACACTTTGGAGGAAGGTTGTGTTCCTTCCTTCAATCCTTCCTGGAAGCAACCTCATCTACATATTGGGGTAAACATAAATATTTTGGGAGGCAATTGGACAGGCACATCAGGTCCTGTTAGCAAAAAGCAACAGCAGTAGCTTCCCCACTAGGACCTATGACTTACCCAACATGGGCTTTTGTCTAGGTTTATAGTGCCAGGCACCACTTTCTTATTGTAAAATGGGCATCATATCCAATCACAAAGTGGTCAGTTACCCCATAATAGTTGTGCCACATCTTTTTTTTTTTGACAAGTTAGCAGTGTGGTATACATAGCTGAGTAAGACTATTGATGACACATCTTCCCCAGAAGCAGGCACTATAAAAGCTAGCAAGGCAGCAGAAAATTTCCAGCTTAATCTCAGCTTGATTTCTCCAATGATAGAAAATTATGACTAATATGATTACTAAAGACTAACTGCCAAAATCATACTGAAAAAAGCCTCTAAATGGTTAGAGTAGTTTACACACCTAGCAGCACAAAGTGAAACACCTACTTGTCTTTATCAACATTCCATATTCTCAAAATTTCCCAATCTAGTTAAACTTATTGTTTTAATTTGCATTTCCCTAAGTGTGATTCAACAATATTTTGTTTACTGACCTTTGTGTTTTATATGAATTATCTGCTCATATAATTTATCCATAGTTTTTATCAATCCCATCACGGTTCAAACATCCCCATAGTCCTGAGTCTCTTGAACCCAAAAACACATAATAACAGAGTAAATATTCACACTACAAAAGATGGCACTTCATGGAAAGGCTGAAACAATGTACACTCTAAACCAAGCAGGGCAAACATCAAAACCTGCAGTTCCACGTCTATCTGGAACCCACTATGAAGTCTCTGGTGCTCCAATTCTGCCCCTCCAGCTGGACTGTTTACAGCCTATGGAAAAATCCATTCCAATTTCCAACAGCTCTCCTTGATAGCCATCCTGCAGTCCTGGTATCTCTATATTTGTCAGACTTCCACTACAACCCACAGTTCATACCATGGCTCAATCAGGCCTCCACACAGGGACTCCCAACAACTCTGCCTCACATCACCTAGAGGCCATTTCAAAAAAAATGCACTGCAGCCAATGGGTCCCTTTTTCCTACATTTGTTATACTCCTGTAGTACCAGGTGGGCTACTAAATTTGTTAATTCAGGGGGAAGTAAAGCCAACTTTGAAGAACAGAAAAACCCCTTCAGCAGTCTGGCCCCATACATTCAAAAGAGTCAACATTCTTCCTGCTTTCCCAATGCAAAACTGGGCCAATCATTTTTTTTTTTTTTTTTTTTTTTGGTTTTTCGAGGTAGGGTCTCACGCAAGTCCAGGCTGACCTGGAATTCAATATGTAGTCTCAGGCTTGCCTCGAACTCACAGCAATTCTCCTACCTCTGCCTTCCAAGTGCTTGGATTAAAGGTGTGTGCCACCACACCCAGCTGTACTGGGCCAATCTTAATGGTGATAATCTCTCAAACAATTGCAGCTAAATGGGCTGCTGTCTCCTGCCCAAACTTTTTTTCTCTGTGCCATAGCTTTCTGCCCTTCTTTTCACCATTAATTTTGGCTTTGCTTAAGTTCTCAGGACAATTATCTTCTCACACAAACTGCCTCTCTAGGTCAGTCTGACAGTTTTCTTTTTCTTTTTTTTTTTTTTTGGTATTTCGAGGTAGGGTCTCTCTCTAGTCCAGGCTGACCTGGAATTCACTATGTAGTCTCAGAGTGGCCTTGAACTCATGGCGATCCTCCTACCTCTGCCTCCCGAGTGCTGGGATTAAAGGCGTGCGCCACCACACCAGACTTCTTTTTTTAAAAAAAAATATTTTATTTATTCATTTTCAAGCAGAGAGATACAGAGATACAGAGAGAGAGAGAGAGAGAAAGAGAGAGCACCAGGGCCACCATCTTGTGGGTCTGGTTTATGTGGGTCCTGGGGAATTGAACCCAGGGCCTTAGGCACTGGAGGCAAGTGCCTCAACCGCTGAGCCATCTCTCCAGCCCCAGTCTGACAGTTTACTTTTTCTCCTGGATAAGCCAAGCCTCATAGTCCGCAGTTTTCTGCCCTTAGGTCTTTTAACTCTGACTAGAATGGTCCATCATTATCTGCTTACAGCACTGTAAGGCATCTCTTAGGCCAAGATTTCAAATCCTTCCCCAATTCCTTCTAAACTTTAGCTCCAAAAGGCCAAAAGCCACAGTCAGGTTTTAGCAGTATTGACCCCACTACTCTGGTACCCAGTTTTCTGTTGTAGTTACCTTTGTGTTGATGGGACAAAGTGCCCAACCAAAAGTAGCTGATGGCAGGAGAGAGTTCATTTTCATGTACAGTCTTAAGGGGAAGCTTCATGATGGCAGGGGAAAGCATGGCATGAGGAAGAGCTGGACATCGCTTCTGCTAAAGCAGGTGTAAAACAGCAGCAAGAGAATGAGCTGAGATCTGGCAAGGGGGGGAGCTGGCTATACCACCCCTAAGCCCACCCCCAGGAACACACCTCCTCCAGCAAGGCTCCACCTCCCAAATTGCCACCAACTAAGGGCCAAGCACTCAGAACACATGAGATTATGCAGAGCATTTGATTCAAATAACCACATTTAGTCTCTCTCTTCATTCTTTATGGCATCTTAATTTTAAGGCATTAAAATTTTTGTGTAATTGTTCTTTTGGTTTCTATAGAAGCAGATCTTCCCTCTTCTAATGGATACAAGTGCAATTCTGCTTTACACATTGACATTTTAATCCAGTAGGAGTTGGGCCCCTTTCCCACATCAACAATTGTTAATGTTGCTGAATAATTCATCTTTATCTACTGTTTTGAAAATTCACATTTACTAAGTATACAGTATTATTCTCTAGGTGTTTTGCTGTTTCTGGGTTTTGCATGGTTTTCTCACAGATTTGACATCTCTTTTTTGTTTTGATTTTTTTCGAGGTAGAGTCTCTCTCTAGCCCAGGCTGACTTAGAACTCTGTACTCTGAGGCTGGTCTTGAGCTCACAACAATCCTCCTACTTTTGCCTCCTAAATACTGGGATTAATGGAGTGGACGAACATACCTATCTTTGACATATTTTTAATGAACTTTAAAACTGTAATTCATATATTCTCTTTAAGAAATTAAGGAGAATTTTGTAATGTTATAAAAGCACCCCCCTCAGTAACAACATACAAAGGGGGGGGAACCCGGTTGACTCCTAGGCTATCCATAATCCCTTACCCGATAGACTGATCCAGACTGCCCAGGGAGGAGGATATCCAGCTGATTGGGGATAGGGAAGAGAGAATTTGGGGATCTTGGGATACCAACTCATTATTTGCTCATTCAATGTATCTAATTATGGATAATAAAGAAAAAGAAAGAAAAAAAAGCACCACTAAGATACTGAAATAAAAGTCCACTTTAATATTTACCACACAAATGTTCACATATACTTATCTGAAAATCATATGACAATTTGAGCATGTCACATTCATAGTACTATCTGTATAAGAACAAGTACACACAATCATTTATTCAACTATATCAGGATAACACACATTTTTGTTTGCTTGGAGCTTGTCAGTTAAAAGGAGACATCAAGGAAAATCAGAGTCCAACCATTAATTATTAACAATATAAATAAAAATTATTTTAAATGCCTTACATTTTGACAACATTGAATTACATTTACAATATTATATTTTCAAAAGTCATAAATTACAAGGGTCACTGTCAGGGTGAAAATATATATATTTAAAGTTTTTTAAATGCTATAATGTTTTGACTTTTTTTTATTTGTTCTTGGCACATGTGGCATCTTGGACAGTGAAAATACAGCCTGCCAATTGTATGTGTTGTACAGATATGAGGAAAGAACAGAGTTTGGGAGGAGACAAACTTGGGTTTAATTACCAGTCTTGTCCCTACTCCATATTGTGTAAGGGTAATTAATTACCTCTTGTTGGAAGCAGGACTAAATTGTACAATTTCATATTTAAAATGTATAGCCTGGGCACTAAATAAATATCTTTTCAATTTATTCCCATCTTATTCACATAGCGGCAATAATAAAATATCACAGTTTTATAACTGTATGTTGTATAACTGGAAAAAAGGGAAATCAACAAAAATATCAATGTATGCTGATAAATGCACTTTTAATAAATGAGGAAGTCCCTCAGAAGTAAATATTTCCTAATAAAACTTAATACCTACTGTTCCCTGATTTTAAAAGAAATCCTAAATTATGACAAAAATGGTTAATGGTTAAGGACTTTTGGTTTTATTTTGTGCTGCTGATATAAAAATAATGGCTATATTTAAGGCTTAGTCAGTGATTGTAGTTGCCCTGAACCAATCGATATTCTTGATGTTGCACCATCAGTTGAAGTAGGCTGACTGCCTGAACAATGTAACAGAGTACTGGTGATATTCCATATCCTTTCTAACTCCAAGTAAAGGTTTTTTTTGGTGGTCTGTGGCAGTTTAGTTCCTCTGCCATTGAGGATGAATCACATACACAATCACAAACCCATCTTTCTCGTGCTAAATGCGTGGTGCTTGGGAGAAATGGGATGCTTGAAAACTAAATCTATATTTAGTCACAAGGGCTGGACAATTCTATACAGGCAAGCTTGAATCCTTATTCCTGGATCTTTTTTATTTCCTACCCTGACCACCTAACAAATCATCCTTCAAAACCTGACTCAAAAACCCGTTTTAGGGACTTTTCCTTCACCCAACTCCACAACCCTCCTTTCTATCCTTTATAATTAAGCATAATTTAAATTAACTTCTTTCTACTGGCATGCATGATTATTTAGCTTTCTGTAATTCAGCTTCCAGCTATGTCGTCTCTGATCTTCCACAGTGTTTAGCATAGTTCTATGTACATATGTGATTATGAGTATGCATGTGAGATATGTGTGTATTGGATGAATAAAAAAGCTGAAGAATCTGGGTGTTTGTAGGGTAAGAAAGTTATACACTATTTGACAGAAATAAAAACTGCTGCATTTTCCTAATATTAAATGATTTAATTTCTAATGCTACATCAGTTTGGTTTTAGATATGGTAATAATAAAAAAAGGCAGTGGCAAAATTTGTTTTAAAAACTTTTATGAAATACTCTGAAAGGTTTTCTGATAAATTATTATTAAGAGCACCAAACTAAAACATTTTACTAATAGAGATATAACAGTTCCTGACTTTATGAACATAGAGTTGTTTTCAACACAAAGAATACTGAGCAGGAGTAGGTGTTGTGAATCAGGATAAAATAAAGGCAATCCACTCAAGAACAATACCTAATACACATTCTGAAATCAATTAAAAATCATTTTGTAGTACATATACATGTTAGATTAAATAAAAGAATGGTTTATATCAAGATGTCATAGATATCAATAATCTTGATACTGTAAAACATGTCTCAATACTGAAGCTGTTATGTAACAAGAATTTTGTTTATAGTAGTTATAATATTAAAATAGGATATAATAAAAAATTATTCGCAATGTGTATATTTTCAAATTTGCCTGACAGTGGCCTTCTGAGAAATGTGACAATTTGTAGTTAGATTACATACATTTCAATATTACTTTGACTAAAAATATTACTTGCATAACAACAAACAACAATAAATAGTACCTTTTTACTGAAGCACTCTGCAATTTATTTTTAAAGCTTTGCAAAAAAAATTTCTCATCCTTTTCATAAGTTAAATTACATAGCATGTGATATGTGCTATAATTACACAAAGAATGAAGTAAATAGAGGAATACAATTGAGGACCATAAAGATGGTATGTTTTAGCTGTCATTCTAAATGTTAGTTTATATGCTTTATATTTAAAAAATGCCCTAAAAAAATCAAGTTTGGAGTATAAACTTAAAACCATATGCCCTTTTTCCTCGGTATCCTAGGAAATAAAATAAGAAAAATGGGCAATGACAGTTCTTTGCTGTGAAATGCCTCCTTGCTTCCCTGGATGACTCCTGTGGCATTTCCAAAGCAAATATAAAAGAACAGTCTTGGGAACTAGAAGTGGTTTCTTATATGGAAGAAAAAAAATCAGTCTTTCCTTTTTTGGCTTATTCATTCTCAATCTTTTTTTCCTCTAGTATACACTAAATATATAAAAGCACTTTCTGAAGTGCTTACTATTGACCATTTTAAACAACACAAATGAAATGGGTTAATTTATACAGTCAATGCAAATAAATGATCAGTATACACACTAGGGTGAGGTCCTAGAATTTGTTACACGTAGGGCTAAGCTTGCAAGAGATCTCATGGCAAAAGTAGACACTTTGTGACATATCCCAGCTTTTGAAATGTAGTTAGAAGCCAATCGAAAAAGCCTTTCAGCACCAAAGGTATTGAAGTGCCCAGGAAGCACCTTTTCCACAAGACCTCGGTCCACTAGTTCTATTAGACGTTCACAAGTTCCAACATAGTCATTTATCCTGCTGTATGGGAGCCAATCAATTAGGGATCCATCATATACAACATCTCCACTGAAGAGAATCTTCCGGTCTTTGTCATGTAAGCAAATACTACCTCTGGAGTGTCCTGGCATGTGCATAACAGTGAGCTGCCTGTCACCAAGGTTGATCACATCCCCTACAAACAGAAAGAGAATAAAAATGATTGCAAACTTTAAGTCATTAAAAAATAAACAAATATAGAAGATGATTAAGTAGTTTCAAGGAAATTGGGATCACACTCATTTCACTTTTATTCTACAAATACTATATTAATGATGATTTAAAAACAGGTGGTGTTGCTGATACTTCTCATTGCTGGGCCAAACACCAACCAGAAGCAGCTTATGGGAGGAAAGGGTTTATTTCAGGTTTACAGAATCCAGGGGAAACATCAATGGCGGAAGAAGCTGGCTCACTTCCAAAGATGCATAGCAGGGAGACACCACCAAATAGCCAGCAAACATGAACAGCAGAGCTCTAACTGTCTCGGAACACACCTGAGGGCTGGACCACAAAATCTGCCCCCAGTGACACCTCCTCCAACAGGATGCTGGACCCTTAAGTAGGAAGCTTAATCTTAATCAAAAATCCATAAGCTATCAGGGACATACATTTACATTCAAACCACCACAGGTGGTTTTTCAAGGTAGGGTTTCCTTTAGCCCAGGCTTACTTGGGAATTTACTGTGTAGTGTCAGGGTGGTAGTCCAACCTCTGCCTCCTGAATGCTGGGATTAAAGGCACGCACCAACATGCCTAGCATTTTTTTTTTTGATAGAGCAGTATTTCTTAGACAAGTGTTTGTGAAAGTGACTAATGTAGAACACTATTTCTAGAGGTTATTGTAAACTTTAAAAAGATGATCCTAACTTCAGTCTTTTACTAGGATGTTACTAATACTAATTTGTGTTTCAGGTACAATTTTAAATGCCAAATATACAAAAAGACATTCCACTCCAGTACCTAGAAGCTGACCATCAGGCCAGAATGTCCTACCATGCATGGGCTTTTAGATAACCCTCCCTCCAGAGGAGCCCTGGCTGCTGTGGCCTAACAGCGCCCCTTATCGGCACGAAGCAGTTGAGTGGTCACTGCCTCATTTCCCTAACAGCAGTGAGAGAGGCTTCAGAGAGGTGGAGCTACAGTCTCCTTGGCTAGGAAGACAAATAGGAAAAAATGGCCCTTGATAGGTGACTATATTCTAAGCCAGGATGGAGAAGGGTGTGATCCCACTTCCAGGCCCGGGTGAATTTTCCCACTGGCAGGTTGGCTTGGTGGGATTTCTAGGACACATGCAATACTGGATGCATATTGACCAACCAGTGCATTCTTCATTTAAGCTGTCCAATCATAAAAGCTGGATGAGCAGGTTTCCTCAATTCAATAAAAGTTCAGTTCCCAGTGGGTCTGTGAAATTTGCAGCTCTGAAATCTCAATATACCGAGGAATTTGAAGACAAACATACAGTTATATAATTTCTCAAATGTACTTTATAATTAAATGGTCACTTTTCAGAACAGCCATGAAAACACTATCCTGCTGGCACAATATGTGAACGTTGTTTTAGTGAATTTTACTGTATTTGTTTTTTTTCTTATGTGTGTGTAGCCCTCTGGAAATTAGGATTTGAGGAAAAGACACATATGCTAATGATCTGGGTAATGCTATTTGTGTGAGGAATGAACTGTCCTTTGTTTCTGAACCAGAAACTTTAAGTCTTCTAACTCCATGAATCTGTTGCAGGCTAACTTCCTACCTTGCAGGTTGGACAAAATCTTTTTCAAAAATACTTTTATCTATTTATTTCAAATATATATATATATATACAGATATATATATATATATATATATATATAGAGAGAGAGAGAGAGAGAGAATGGTGTATCAGGGCCTCTAGCCACTGAAGACAAACTCTAGATGCATGCATCACCTTGGAGCATCCTGCTTTACATGGGTACTGGGGAAATGAACCAGGGTCATTAGGCTTTGTAAGCAAGCACCTTAACCACTGAGCAATCTCTCCACCCTGGATAAAAATCTTAATACATCACAGTTATTGACAATCAGGAGGACATGAAGCAATATAGAAAGGGAAGAAAATGCTGCCTCCCTGGAATAAAACCACTGCTAATCTGAAGAAAATCACTATATACTGAAAGATTCATATTGGTTCTCAGATGAGGAAGTGGGTAACCTATACAGAGAAGCCACTATTGACAAAAAGAGGGGTTTTGTTAATCGATTTCCTTATGTTGAACCATCTGTGCATCACTGGCTGAGGTGAATAATGTTTTTGATGTGTTGTTGAATTCAGTTTGTGAGGATTTTGTTCAGAATTTTTGCAATTAAATTCATTAGGGATATAGGTCTATGGTGTTCATTTCTTGTACCACTGGGTTTGGTATTAGGGTGATATTATATTTATACAAGGAGTTGGGAAGTATTCTCTGTTCTCCAATTATGTGAAAAAGCTTGAGAAAAAGTAGTCTGAGTTCTACCATGAAGGTTTGGTAGAATTTGGCTGAGACTCCATCAGGACCTGGACTCTTCCTTTTGGGGATTTTTTTTTCCTTACATTTTCAATCTAAATGGAATTCCCACCATGGATCAGGGAGATTTGTGGAAGAGGGAGCAGAAAGATTGTAAGAGCCAGGGCTGGAGAGATGGCTCAGCAGTGAAGGTGCTTGCCTGCTAAGCCCAAGGACCTGGGTTCAACTCTCCAGTGTCCATGCACATAAAGTCAGATGCACAGAGTGGTACATGCATTTAGAGTTCACTTGTCGGCTCTCTGTGTCTTCTTTCTCTCTCTCTCTCTCTGCGTGTTAAATAAATAAAATCATTTAAAAAATAGCTTCAGTAACCTAAAGCCAGTCTCTGTGCCTGTAAGAGCTATGGTGGGGTGGATCCAGAGATACTGCCACCCCCAAACAAAACTGTCTGCTGCTCACACAACTCATAGCGCCATGGAGCATTCCAGCAATCCCACTGAGGAGGGTGCTGAGTGCAACAGGGGCAGGGAGGAGGAAAATGGTGGTACCAATACAAGACTTACACTGAGTTTCAACTTAAGAAAAAATAAGAAAAAAATTAAAAAGGGGGGATTTGAACTATATCCAATTCACATGCATCCTCAATATGGAGTAAAAAAACCAAGATTACCTGCAAGCATCCCTTGTTACCATGTGGAATATTTCTGAGGTTTTTTTTTTACCTCTTAGAACCCATGGCATGCTTTACAGCTTTTTGCCTTTCTTATTTTGTTTCTATTCTCAGCCATTTGGGGCATGCGTACTTTTATAACCATACTGGAAATGGGACTTCTGTCATTTTCAGAATAGAAAGTAGGGTAACTTAATGTACAGTGGTCTCATTCCTACCAAATAACTACAGTCCACGCAGTCAATATTTTTTTTCAGAGGTTATTCCTTCAATTTTTTTTTCTGATGGTTAAACTTTATGGTAAAATTAAAATATATAGGACTGCTGGTCCCATTCATTTCTGACTTGGTAGATAATGGGTAGTATTAAGAATCTGCACTTTGGGGGCTGGGGAGATGGCTCAGCCATTAAAGGAGCTTGTTAGCAAAGCCTGACAGCCAGGGTTTGATTCCTCAGTATTTATGTAAAGTCAGATACACAAAGCGGTGTTTGCAGCGGAAGAGGCCATGGCCACCACACACTGTCATTGTCTTTCTAACTCTTTCACTCCCTATCAAATAAAAATAAATAAAATAAATAAATAAATAAATATTTTGAAAAAAAGAATCTGTGTTTTGACAAGTTCCAGGTAACACTCAGGATGCTCAATTCAGGACAGTTTCAGAACTGTTGTTGCCAAGAGCACTGCTTCATTGAGGCTGACAACATGCACAGAAAGATGAAGTGGAAACAGCCCTTTGCATAATTATACTATACAACTGTGCAATATAACTGTAAACATGCCATCTCTCTTAAATTGTAATATGTACAATTTAGCCAATTCACCACTTGGAGAATTACCAACAAGACTTTTTTTGTCCTACACCAGCCCTATAGTACCTAAACTGTAGTTTTGGGTATTAAAATCAGGAAATTGCTGTTGTGTGTGTGTGTGTGTGTGTGTGTGTGTGTGTGTGTGTGTGTGTGTAGCATTATGTGATGTGTATATATAGCAATGCAGTGTGTACAGATGCACAAACACAGGGCATGCATGTCTGGAGGCCAGAGAAGAACGTAAGATGCCCTCCAATCCACATATTTCCCTGAGAGAGTCTCTACCTCAACCAGGTTCTGCAATTGTCCTGCTTCAGTGATTATTTGAACTCCACCAGAAGGACAAGGGTTACAGACATGCATGGCCACACCCAACTTTTTGTGGGAGTCCTGGGCAATCAGGCCTGGGCAGTCTCAGTTCCTCATACTGAAGTGGTAAGCCATCTTGTGAGCCATCTCAAGCCTGAAATTGCTATTGTTAACAAGCCCACCAAATGATTATTTTGTGTGGTAAAATTTAAGAATCGTTGTCATGCCTGATTTTTATAACAGATGAGCCAAAGCAATGTACAAACACAGAGTTAAAGGTTCTGATAGTACTTCCAGGACAAGAGCAGATATCCAGGACCCTCACATCTATCCTGGGGATATTTCTACTTTTGGGAACAAAAAGAGCTACACTGCTCGCTTCATCTTCTTGTCTTATATTGTCATAAAGCCTTGCAATGCTATCAGAGACTCTCAGATATCTCCACATTTCATTCATAAGGGGCCAGAATTCTACTAGATAATTGGTTCAGATTTAAGGTAGCTCTGAGGATTAGAAATTACTGCCATTTACAGGTAAGGCAAAGAAATCATTGGTAAGTTGATAGTGCTGCTGGAGACCAAACATTTAATAAACGTATAAAAACGATGAGGGAAGTTTTGTGCCTAAAAAAAAAAGCTATAGGAGAATAATCAATGCACAGATAGAGTCCATTCTTTATATGTAGGTGATATTCAAAGTCTTTAATAACAGAAAAGACATAAGTACCCACCCAACAAAACAGCTACCAACCAACAAGACTGGCAGCTGAATAGCATTTGCCTTTTTATCCAGTGGATTTATAAATGTTTCCTGTAGGCTATTCATGTTCAAATGCAGTATTTTATGGTGGCCACTGACAAGCACTTGTAACCTGTGAATGTGTGTGTGTGTGTCGTTCTCTGAGTGTTACTGTGATTTGAAAGGGGCATCCAGCTCCAGATCCCACTGATTCTGGTCATCTCTTGCCTTCCCAAATGCCCTTTCCTATTTTGGCATTCTCGATCTCTTCTTTTTCGAGGTAGGGTCTCGCTCCCGCCCAAGCTGACCTGATCTGAATTCAATGTGTAGTCTCAGAGAGGCCTCGAACTCATGGTGACCCTCCTACCATGTCTCCGAGTGCTGGGATTTATTTCATTTCTATAAGAAATATGGGCAAATATCTAAAATAAAATGTTTAGGGCTTAAAATTTAAGAAACATTTTCTTGCCCACTTACTACTGCCAATCTACCTCTAATAAGCAACCATTTTAAACAACTTTAGCTATTTTTCCTGTTCAACCTACAAAATAGAACTGTCTTGAAAATAATGACTATACTCTATTTTTGTGATTCACCAATTAGTTATATGCCATTGATTTCCTCATATATTACCATTAGTTTAAAACTTTTATGCTACCCATTGCCTCCCACAATGAAGCAAGATTTTTAGCTTGTCTTACCCCCACTCTTATTATTACATGTGTATAAATTTCTCAAGTCTTTCACCATATTGCCATCCAAGGCACCAGAGCTCTGGGCCTGGGTACTATCACTGTCATCTTTAGCCACCTCACATGCTGATGGTTTCTTCTGACTGTTTACCTTAGATTTCCTATTTACTGTATTTAGTGTCTTTCTTGGCTTATTTCCTTATTTGTAAGAGGCATATCCTGTGGCTTCCTAAGCAACAGGATGTGGGAAATTATTTGTTTTGGCACGTTAGAGCATGAGTGTGGAGGCCACAGGGGTGGACATTGAGTGTCTTTCTCATTCATTCTCCACCACATTTTTTTTTTTCAGACAGGGTTTTTCATTGAGCCTGGAACTCACCAATTTGGCTAGACAAGCCAGCCAGCCATCAAGCCTAAAGGACCCTCCTGTTTCCACCTTACAGATGTGCATTGCCATGTCTGTCTTTTTACATGAATGCTGGGGGGTTGAACTCAGAGCCTCAGGCTTGTGCAGCAAGCATTTAAGGACTAAGCCATCTCCCAGCCAGGGAAATGATTTTTTGAGAACATGACTGAGAGTGGGAAGGATACCAAGTTTTAAGAGTAGAATAATTTGTTTATTCAAAGGGAAAATTTCTTTTATTTAGCTCTATCATCAATTATGATCTCCCCTTTTGTTTAAATTTCTGCAAATTTGCACTCTTCTTGGATCTCACTATTCTGAGATTTTTAGGTAATGTGCCTGGCTTACATACTTTCAGTCTGAAGCTCACATCTTGTGGAATATATTCTTAGCTTACCTCTCCTATTTCTCATTCACTTTCCTTGCTTTATCTCTGCTCTCATTATTCCAATGGCTTTCTATGCTGGTTCTACTTATTTGTTTTCTCTTACATTCCATTTTACCCATTTTGCTTTTTCTATATTTACATCATCTTCAAAGTAAATTCCAAGAGCTCCTTGTTTATGGAAACTGTACTACTGCTTATTTTGGAAATATCTCTTTTTGCTTCTAGGATACCTAGAAGTCAAGGGCTTGACATCCCCTGTGATACGGATGACAATCCTCCATGCTCAAGTTGCTTTATGCCACCGATAACCATTAGAAGCCTTTGCCAGGTGGCATTTTAGTGACTCTGGTCACATTGTTTAAATATGCATAATGAGAACAAAAGAGGAGGCAGTTGAACTTGAAGCCTTGAATATTGTGGAACATAGGCAAAATGATTTGTGCCTATGAAAAAGGTCTGGGCTACCTCTAAGGTTTTTCTGCTGTCTTCTGATAGGGAAGACACTATTTCACTGTTGTGTGGTGAGTTGTTTATCCATCAAGGATAATGTGCTGGCTCTTCTCTCCTTGTCCCTCACTTAGAAGTCAGCTTTTGTTTGGGTTAGAGATAAAATGTACAGATTTATGCTTCTCCATGACAGGTGATCATCAATTCATGAAATGAAATACAGTAAATGATTTCAGCTTCCTTGTGTTCTAACGAGAACCATGGAGACTATGCTTTTCCGGCACATGCTGTATGTGTGTGCAAATGGATATGAATTTTTAATGTAAGTATCATACATATCCTTCCAGGCATCTCCTTTGTGTTAATAGCAAGTTAGCAGGGCACAAATTTCAGAAGAGACAGGAAATTAACATTCCTGAGAAGTGAGGGAATCAGATGCTACCTGGAAGGGTGAAGCAAGCAGCTCTTGAAGAGAAACAAGCTTGGGTAGCACAGCACCATCACTTCGAAAGTGTTTGGTAAACATTATGTTCTTTTTCACACTTTTCAAGGCTTAAAGAACCATACAGGTAGCTTGTAGACTTTTCCAGCTCCAAAAATGCTAGGATTCTACCACCAATTAGGATTCAGAAAACTGGGGTTCTAATTCGAAGTCCTTCCCAAATGGTCTATTTGATCTCAGACATGATATTCAGGCATACCTTCTCTTCTCATCTTTAAACCAATAAGCCTTACTGTTCTTCAACCTTAATTTCCTCTTCTCTATACAGAATCAAAAGTAAATCACGAGTATTTTTTCTTTTAAACAATTTAAACTTATTCTAATACTCATGTAAACATTTTTTGTGGCCTATGTACCAAACTACATAGAAATCTTACCTTTGAAAGGAGAAATTTTAACAATATAGTAAAAGTATTTTTAATGTAAACATATATTTTAAATCTCAAATTTTTCAAACAAGATTTCCATGTAATACAGTTTTTATTCTTCAGGTTATATCTTTAAAATGAAGAGACTTCTTGGTACAGATGAGAAATAAAATCTTACAATTTTTTTAGTATCACAAATGGGCTCATCAGCAAGATAAATAAGTGGATTTCTATAAGCTATCTCATTACTTGCCATATTTTTTAGTTCCATAGTGACCTTCATTGTACTGCAGCAATGGATTTTTCCACATCACTGAGAGGTGTTTTAATAAACTAAATTGGCAATTAAAGTGATCAAGATAGGAAAGAGAGGCCTTCAAAATCTACTCAGAATTAGCTTTCTTGGGTAGGATTTATATACATTCTGCATGCTTTGCTCTACTATGCCTTGGTTCAAATCCTAGCTTTGATCACGATTTTGCTCAATAGACACCAAAGAAAACATTTAATCAGGAGTCAGTGGAAATCAAAAGTATTTGAAAAAAATATGAAATTAATGTATCATTGCTACTAAGGCTAATTAGCTTAGTCACTAAGTTTCTGCACGGAAAGAAGAAAGCTGGGGTCCTCTTCTATTTTGTTTTGTTCCATGAATTTCTCTTTGGATCCTAGCCTGTCTTTCGAAAAAGAACCAAGCTTCTACACATTAGTGTACATGCTTCAGCCCTATTGGAAATAACCCCCTCCCATCCATCTTTCTCAGGCCTTGCAGTTAGTTATCTGTTATCTGTAAGTCAGACATACTCTGCTGCTATGGCCCCTGTCAATGTCTTTTAGGTGACATTTCGGAAAACAAATTCACATGAAAGATGATGAATGATAACTGCAGCCACAGCTCTGATGGCTTTCTAAGCCTACAAGGGCGGGGGGACATGTTCACATGGCGGTGAGTGAAGAAACTGAAGTCACCAGTTCTCAAAAGCAGAGCAAGAGGACGCACACTCTTCCAAGAGGTGTCATTCCTTAAAAGTATACTCGCTAAAAAGCTCCTGGAAATGTCAGACCGGTGCTGGGGGAATCTGTAGTGACAAGTCTCCATAGTGTCACTACTGTGGGTACCTGTTTTCCATCAGAGCTGATACTGTGCCAGAGCTGCTCTCCTAGCAGAGAAGGCTGCTGTGGCCTGCGCTGGTGGGGTCTGAACTCGGGGAAGGGTAAGAGCCCCATCCCACCCCTCCCTGTGCGAGCGGGGGCCCGTTACCATCTTGCAGGATGAGGGTGGGCTGCACCGCCTGCACTCGGAACTGCCTGGCCCTCCAGCCGGGGCTGGGCGCCCGCACCACCTCGCTGTCGGAGAGCCAGGTCACCGTCTCAAAGTTATCCCCGCGAGCCAGGGCCTCGGCCTCGGCGTGGTGCACGGCCACCCGGTCGAACTGGTAAAGACCTCCCGAGTGGTCGAAGTGCACGTGGGTGGCCACGGCCAGCAGCGGCCGGCGCCCCGCATCCTCCCCGGCCCCGCGCCCTTGCAAGAGGCCGGAGGAGTAGAGGTACTCGGGCAGGCTGCGCAGCCCCAGGCCCGTGTCGATCACCACGTCCTGCTCGGAGCCGCGCACCAGCCAGATGTTGGCACGGTTGCCCGACTCGTAGAAGCGTTCTTGGATCCAGAAGATGCCGTCGCCCAGCGACTTGTGGGCGTACCACTCGAGCGCCGACATGCCGAGCGGGCCGGGGTGGGTGTGCCTCCCACGGGCTGTCCGCAGAGCCGGCGCTGCGGCGGAGTGCGCGGCGCGAGCAGTCCGGAGCCCGCAGCCGAGGGGCCGGGGACGCGCGGGGGGCCCGCGGACGCGCGCCTGCACCGGGGCGCACGAGCTCCGCAGCGGCCCGAGACCCCGGCGGCGGAGAAGCGTTCTCCTCCTGGGTGGGTGGGGAGGTCTGACGGCAGAGGCCCCGAGCGAGCCGTGGGAACCGCCAGGCCCACCCCCGCCTCGCCCCCGCCTCGCCCCCACGGGCCGGCGGCGATGCGCACTCCCAGCCGGAACGGAAAGGGTCAGGCCACGCCAGCTGGAGACCAACTACGGCGCCTGCCGAGGGCTAAAAAGCTCCCGGCCTGGGGGGTGGGGCCACGCCGAGAGTGGGCGGGGCTAGCCGGCCGGGCGGGGAACGCGCTCCCGGGGCCGCGTGGAGGGCGCACGGTGCGCGCTTCTCCCGGCGTGGAACCCGCCCGTGGCTTCCCGAGCGCTCGCGCCTGCTGCCCGCACCTCTTCCTCGCCGGCCCGCACCTCGGCGGCACAGTTTTTGCCCAAGACTCAAGACTTGGTGAGCAGGTAACCGAGGACGCGCTCGCGGACCGGGGAGGTGGTGGAGAGGAGAAAAGGTGTGCCGGGGACACGTGGAGAAGGTAGTGGGGCTGCGGGGGCCCCTGGAGTGGGAGGCGTTGCGGGGATGGCTGTCTCCCCTTCGCCTGCTCCATTCGGAATCGTTGCAAGTCGTGCCTTCCACCTCTTCAGCTCTCCTCTTCCTGGAACCGTTTGCAGGGAGGTAGAAGAGAATTTAAGCTCTTAGGGATTCTAGCAGACTTACCAAATCCGGTGACTCTGCTGATTTGTTCAGGCATCGGTCGTGGTCGCTGCTGCTAGTCCGTGTCACTTTCCTTTAACTTGGTATTTTACCCTGTGCCATGGGGAGCAGGGTTGTTAATAGAATGCCTTTAAATGTTATATGCCCTCCTTCATATTTGGGGGGTACTTTGTCCTCTCTTGCAAGAGAGGGATGAAAGTTGGTAGAGAAGCTTAGCTAAGAAAAGGTGGAGCATCTTGTGGGGACTGGAAAAGTGGGTAATGACTGGGTGTGGCCTCACCAGCCACATAAATCACCCCCACTGTTCATGCCAGGTCCCCACCTGCTCTAGCTACTGATGCATCTCTATAGGATTCAGAAATTCCCTTGAGAACTGGACTAACCTCCCTTATTTAACCAGGGAAAATTATAAAGAGACCCATGAGACAGCATTATAAAAGATAATTATGAAAATACTTATTGTGGCGCCTCCTAATAAGTCTTCTGGAAGGAGATACTCTCATCCCTGGTGCTTGTAAAGTTGTTGGGGGGCGAGAATATGGTCCCTCTTTGCTAATCTAATCTAGGTAGGGGTTATTCTGTTACTTAGTTTTGGTGCATCCTTAGCCACAAATTCCTGGGGTAGGTGATGGGTGAAGAACAGAAATGTGGGAGATACTATCTGCACATAATTACTTGGAATATGATGAAACATGGAAGCAAAAACTGGGTGCGGAACAGCAGCAGATGAAAGGTGTTAAGCACTGACATTTGCACAGGCCTTGAAAGGTGGCGGATGGTCAGGGTATTCTCAGCAGAGAAACGGTGCCCTCTGTAGTTGGGGTAGTTTTCCTTTAGGCAGAAGGGAACCACTTGGTGAAATGGAGCGACATTCTTACTAGGCCATGAGCTAAGCAACAATTTACCTGATATTTATTGGACTTTTGGCAGTCTCCGGAGGCCTTCACACTTAGGGGTCCCCCTGGATGTCCTTTCCTATGTCTGCATGATTCTTTTCTTCACTTCTGTCAGGTTTATGTTCAAATAGGCAGTTAGGCAAAATTTCTTTAAATACCCTTTCCAGAATAGCATCTTTGTTTTCTGCTTTGCTTTTCACATCACCCTGGTCGTTTCTCTACAATGCATTTTTTCTCATTTCCCACACTATACCACAAACTCCATGAAGCTGAGAGCTTTGTTCACTACTGTCTTTCCAGTACATAGAAGATGACCTGACAGAGAATCCTTAGCAAAGACTTAAACCAGCAATTGAAGATGCTCTCGGTCTAGAGAGATAGATAAGAACCAACAGTTACCCTGGGAGTTTAAGAAGGGTCATAAAGCTAGGATTGGTGGCTCACTCCTTTAATCCCAGCATTGGGGAGGCTGAAGGAGGAGGAACACCCAGAGTTTAGGCCAGCTACAGAGTGGGTTCCAAGTTAGCATGGGCTACAGTGAGACCCTGTCTCAAAAATACTAAACAAACAAAAGGCCCTAAAAGCAATGTAGTGCTTGGTATAACACAGAGAAAGCAGAGACAGGGCAGAAGAAATGGTCTTAGGGAAATTTTGATGCTGTCTTTAAGA
>PVHP010009651.1:0-49988 GCA_004024765.1 Zapus hudsonius
ACTCCACCCCTTCCAGCCAGGCTACTCACAGTCCTAGATAACTTTATCTGGGACAAGCAGCTCTTTTTGGCAGCCATGCCATAGTCCTGGCATCTCCACTGGGTCTCCATACTTCAAGCCATGGTTCATTCTAATATCTCCACTGGGCCTTTATACACTGCCCATGGCCACTTTCAAAAACAACAATACCATATTGTAAATTCAATAATAGTCTCTTTCTGCATTTGTTATACTCCATAGTACCAGGTGGGCCACCAACTTGTTAATCAAGGAGGGGAATGAAGTCATCTTTGAAGAGCAGGACACTCCTTCAGGATTCAGGCCCTTACTTTCAAAGAGTCCACATTCTTCCAGCTGTCCCAATGCAGATCACCTGGCCCAATCTCAATAGTAGTCATCACACAAACCATTTCAGCTGAACAGGCAGCAGTGATTTTATTTCTGCCTGTGACATCTCTATCTGCTCACACCAGTCAAATTCTATGCTAAGCAACCCTGCACAAGTTCTCAGGACACAGGCAGGACAAATGCAACAAGACTCTAATAAAACTTCTTGTAGAAAAGTACTCAGTAATCATTTACCCTTGTAAACCAAACTTTCATAGTTCATAGTTCTTACACCATTCAGGTATTTCAACTCTGACCAGAATCCATCAAGTTGTACTTCTAACACTGCAAAGGCATCTCCTAGGTCAAGGCTTCAAATCCTTGCAGATTCCTTCTGTGAATCTGTTCCAAAAAGCCAAAGCCACAGAATCAGTGTTCTAGCAGCAATGACCACTGCCATTTTCTGGTACCAAAAAACTGTGGTAGTGTCATAGTCAGCCACATGTTGCTGGATGAATCTCCAAAACAAGCACAATTTTTGGGAGGATAGTGTTTATTGAAGTAACAGACTCAGGGGAAGTTGTGTTCTAGCAGCAATGACCACTGCCACTTTCTGGTACCAAAAAACTGTGGTAGTGTCATAGTCAGCCACATGTTGCTGGATGAATCTCCAAAACAAGCACAATTTTTGGGAGGAAAGTGTTTATTGAAGTAACAGACTCAGGGGAAGTTAAGGAAAAAGGCTGGCCCCCTTTCACAAATCCAAGCAAAGACAGAGACAGAAGCCCACTACCAGCACCTCAAGCAAGCAAGTACACTCCAAACTGGCAAACAAAGGGAACTCCAGGCTTGAGCTCAGACTTCTTTTTGCATATGTAAAGCTAGAATTCCAGACCCACCCCATAAACACCTTAGGGCTCAACCCTAGAATCTGGCCAAGGTGACACACCTCCTCCAGCCAGAACAGGCTGGAGACAATTTACAATAAACTTTTAAATCTATTGGGGGACATTATTCAAACTATCACAGGTAGGTAGTCAGCTTTCTTGTTGCTGTGCAGTAAAGAACCCAACCAAAAGCAAGCTGATCACAGGAGTGGGTTTATTTTGCCTTACAGACCCAAGAGGAAGCTCCATGATAGCAGGGTAAGTAATGGCATGAGCAGAGGGTGGACATCACCTCTACCACAGCACTACAAACAGCAGCAGGAAGGTGTGCCAAACACTGGCAAGGAGAAGCTGGCTGTAACACCCATAAGCCCGCCCCCAACAACAGACCTCCAAAAAGCTTTCAATTCCAAAATTATCATTAGCTGGCAATCACAATGTCAGATCACATGAGTTTATGGGAGACACCAGAATCAAACCAACCACAGCTATAATAGAACATATCTGCATGTTATAAAATTTAGCAAAAATGAGGTTACCCAGGATATCGCTTTTAATTGTGAGAGCCCATTCAAAATATTCAGTGAAAAAGTTAAGTGTGGCTAGGCATTTTCTGTATCTAAAAGCATGCCAACATGAAAGTCAACAAAGCAAAACAAAAATGAAAGAATGCCAGTGACTTATGGATGTATTTATCTGTGATGAAGAAAATAGGTTAAGTTTGTTTTTCTTGTTCTTAATATGATAGATGAGAACCCGGAATAATTTGGTTAGAGAATGTCTTCATGCAAAATGACGTGCTGGGATGTTATCATGTTTGACTCCATTCACTGTGTTCATCTATACATTGGCTGAATAGTAAATGTGAGACATTGGATCACAAAGTCAAGAAATAAAATAGTAGTATGATTTAAATTCCATTCAACATCATTTACTTATATAAAATTATCCATACTCATGGGCAAACACTAGAGAAAAATAGCATGTTCCAAAGTTAGAGGGATTCTACAAGAAAAAAATGTAATTCTATTATTTACTTTATTTGTAATAAGAATTGTAAACTCAGCTTGGAAAATGGATTAGTCTATAAAAAGCTTGCTATACAAGCATGAGAACTTCAGTTCAGTGGCCTAGAATTCACGTAAAAGGCTGAAACTATGACAAGTGTTTCTAATCCTAGTGTAGGTACAGTGACAAGAGAAGTTGAGACAGGAGAATTCTCTAGAAGCTACCAGGCCAGCTAGCCTGGCAAACACTGTGGTGAACACCATGGGATCCTCTCTCCAACAAGGCGCAATGAGAACACCAACCCAGAGAGTTTTCCTCTGATCCAACATGTGTACCATGTTATGTGAACATTGGCACATACACACATGAACATTTTTGCACGCGTATGCGTGTACACGCACACACACACATCATACACAGACACGAAAAATGTGAACCCTAGAAATATTTTTGAAATTTCAGAAATTCACCCTTCAATTTAATTTCTGTTAATGTATCCTAAATCAATGTTAGAATATGTGATAGAATTGTTTATAATAATGAAAACCTATAAATCATTCCTGTATTAATAACCGCGACATGGGTTACGTGACTCACTGATATAAGTACTTGCCTGATATATAACTTCTTAGGTAATAGGAGAAAATGTAATGTCATACAATGATATGCGGTTTATTCATACTTTATAATTTCAAATTCTGTAGTAAATTATCATAAAACAGTTGTTTATGTATCAATTCACCAATTAATAATATTCATAATGGACCACCCATATGATAAGCTTTATCTCATTAACTATATGCAATTCATTTCAAGAATATAATCAAATAACACCATCACCCACTTACTTTTCTTCTTTCATGCTTGGTTTCTTGAGACAATATTGTGAAACTATCTCTTAGAAAAAAGCACCTGTTTCACTAAACATATATTAAAGAGGATTTTAAAAGTTAAAATTACAAGGAAATATGACAATATTTTACTTTGGTTTACAAAGATAATTTATTTTCATCCGATATATATTATAGTAGGAATTTTCATCTTTTGACCATTAACTTGGACATGACATTCCTTCTTGCTGTTTATATAGTAATATCCTGTAAAAGTGGTGATAAACGTGTTTTTTAATTAATGTGTGTTTACCTGCATGTATTTGTGTATATTTGCATATATGTATGGGTATGTGACTGCCAGGGTGTACTGAGGGAAATCTGGGGACAAACAGGTGTTGTCTTCTCCCTCTACCCTGCTTGAGACAGGGTCTCCCTCGTTGCTGTTTGTTTGGCTATTTGACTTCTTGTGTTCCTGTCCAGCTGGCCATCAGCTCCTGGCTTCTCATGGTCATGGCTGCCTTGGGCTCACATACACTTGTGCTACTTTGTATCCAAACCTGGGCAGACAGGCTTGCAAACAAGCACTTTAAACTTCTAAACAACCTCAACAGCCCAGAATAAAATCATGTTTAAGAAGAGATACTGCTAGGTGTGGTGGTGACCACCTTTAATACCAGCACTTGGGAGGCTGAGGTAGAAGGATCACCGAAAGTTTGAACCCAGCCTGGGACTACAGAATGAATTCCAGGTCAGCCTGGCTAGTGCAAGACCCTACCTCCAAAAACCAGAGAGAGAGAGAGAGAGAGAGAGAGAGAGAGAGAGAGAGAGAGAGAGAGAGGGAGAGACAGACAGAGAGACAGAGAGAGAGAGACAGAGAGACAGAGAGACAGAGAGAGACAGAGAGAGAGAAAGAGAGAGATACTGAAGCCATGTTCACAGACATAAACCAGAGCCTGTGCTAGCTCAATCTGAACATAATAGTCTTCCTCAAAAGAATTTCACTATCCACTATCCAATTTTGCATTATTGTAAGAATTTCTACCATAACTGTAATAATAGTTAATTTGATTGGTCATGTCAAAAACTCCACTGATCTCACAACCACTGAAACTTGGAAGACTGAATAAGAAATTATTTATGCATATTTGTGAGTAAAAATCTTCCTCAATAATAGGGACTAAGGCTGAAGATTGGTGATATTAAGGTATCTTTCTAATACCATCACATAATAATAATCAGACATAAACACATTAACAATCAAGCCCCATATTTATTAATGAAACACTTTTGGAAGACCTTTATATACTTAACACATTTTAAAATCCAGAAAATGAGTTTTGAATTTCTCTATAAAAATACGCAAGATTAAGTCACTTTCTATTATTTTCCAGGTTTGATATGGATTATGTTCCTACTGGGTATTTCTGCTGGACTCACCCACAGAGGTCTTGGAGACACACACATATACCTCATCCGTGTCACACATATGCTCACATTCATGCAAACGCACGGATGCAAGCACCACCTTTGCCACCACAAAGCCTACAGGAGCCAGCTGCTTCACTCTTCAATGCTCTTCCACAAAACCTTCCTTGCACTTGTCTGCAGTTATTGATTTTTGACTATTTCACTTAGACCAGAAGGAAATAGGTAGCAATTCAATTTCCTATTACTTCATTTAGAAGTAAGAAATTACTGTCAGATTGAAAAAAAAAACCATATTCAGTGTGAATATAAAATATGGTATATTTTGTCAGGGAAGTTGAAGAAAAGGGTCTGCTATGAGGAATAGGAATGATCATAAAATGGCAAGAAAGCTTGATGAGACAAGGCAGCGAAATGACCAAGAAATATGATCAGGTCGACAGACGCAGAGAGATGAGCCCGAACACAGGGGATTGTGTGAGCACACTCTTCATTTTTCCTGCAGAATAGCTTTCTTTCCTATAACAAGGGAGAATATTTGCAAAAGGAATGAAGACACATCCATTTTCCTCCAGCATTTTTAAGGATTGATTCTCGCTTTTCTGTCTCTGTGAAATTCTTAAATGTAATGGAAAAGTAAGCCAGTAGGTCTGAAGAGCAGGTTAAAAATGTTCACCGATTTGACATATGTTTTAAGTTTCAGTAAAATTCTTTCGATCATTTTTTACAGCTAATCTCAAGAAGTAAAGGATCACTCAGAACTTCATTGATTTAAATTCTTCAATACTAGGAATATATTTCAAAAAATTTGACCTTTGGAGTTTCTTTCCATCACTTTTTTTTTTTTAAATTTAAAAAGGAACCCATTTGTTACTGTCACGTGGAACTTTTAGGTCCAATTTTTCTTAAGCTAACATTCTAACTGATAAATAGTCTATTAATTATCAGAACTAATCTGATCTCTGTTGTTTTTACTGGACAAATTTGGCGAGACAGAGGATGGATAGGGATATTTTATTTCTCTTTTTGTTTTTCAATTTACAACTATCTGGCACAAACCTGAAATTTATGGCAGGAGTCCTATTACAAGGGGAGCACAAAAATATGAGAGTGTTATTTTCATAACTGGGGACTGAGATTCTGTTCACATATTTATGAAACCTTGGGTGAAAGATCTAGTGTGATTACATTATTTAACACATTTGTATTTTGGGCTCGGCCATGATATAAAAAGAAGCAGAAATATATAATCTTACCATAATAAAATCAGATGATCAAAATGGGGCTTGTTCTTATCGAATGATTAAGGGGACAAGTCTGTAATCAAGTAACCTGAATCTTTTGTCTCTTACCTGTAGTTGTGTGAAAATAGGTATGTCACCTATTCCTTGTGTAAATGAGGATCATTAGACAGCTTCCTCAAAGGTGAGTTTGCTGACTGAAAAAAGCACAAGGCATACAAAGTAGTAATGCCACTACTCAGGCCTGCTACCTTATAAATAAATGTGTGCTATGGTTCCTTAAGAAGGAAAATCTGGTAGTGATAATGTGTGGCCATAGAATTCTTTCACAATCCCCAAACGCACCTCATGACACTTATTCCAATGAAGTCAAAACTGTGATTAATGGGATAATTCTTGTATGTGGACTCAATATTAAAATTGAAAGGAACTTGAAATAGTAAGTGACATTTCTACACAAAATGAACAATCTGTATGTCAATGTCTATATTAATTACTTTTCTCCTTGCTGTGACCACATACTGATGAGAAGCAGCATTTGGGAGAATGGTTTCTTGTGACATCCAGCTGCAGGGGATATCTTCCATCATGGCAGAAAATCCATGGCAGGTGAGCCAGAGGCAGCTAGTCAAATAACATCCATAATCTGGAAGTAAAGAGTAAACAGAAAGCGAGATAAGGCTATAAAGCCTCAAGACCCAACCACAGCTACCAACTTCCTTCACCAGTGCTCTACTTCCTAATGTTCCAGAACCTTCTTGCACAGCTTTTCCAGTCCAGGATTCTCTGGGGGTGGGGAAGCATTTTTCTTTTAAACACAGGAAACCTATATGATAAAAAAATGAACAAACAGCGGAGATGAACTGTAAATGAACTGAAAGAATGAACTCTAAGAATGAACCAAGGGAATGAACCATAGCAAAGGACTTTGGAAATCTTTCTTACAGTCCTTAACAACAACTTTTCTGAGAATATTTTGTGAAATGCTTCTCTGCTGAATTCCTTACCTGTAACTGGCCTTGAAACTAATCTTATAACCACATGATCCACCTGCTTAAAGTAATGTGGTTAGGTTTCCTCAGTCTTGATGTACCGTTGCCCTGAACAACACAGATGACTAATATTGACAAAAAACGTTTAGAGATGATGAAAGGTCATAAGTTATGCTCTTTCTTCAATTTCCTCCATGGCCTGGCTGAGCTCTTGACCCAGAACTAGCTTTCATGGTTGAGAAACGCTGACCATAGTGTTGAAGAGAAGGAATTGCCTTCAAAGCAGCCTCAGTGTATTCACAGAAAACAGGTGGACACAGGCTGATTACATTTGTGAACAGAATGCATGTGCATTCTGGATCTACAGGATGGAATGAATCCCTTCTTTTAAGAAATGTTAATGGGCTATCCAAAGTCAAGTGACCCTTAACCCTTTCCTCATGAAATTGTCAACTTGTTCACATATTACTTACTTTTCATAAAAAGTCCAAAGAGTGCCTGAATGGAAAAGTTATAGCCTCAGGAACATCAGCAATGGCAGGTGCAGTAGAGTCACTCTTGGTTTAAATGATTCCAAGGGTTATTTCCCCCCTGGATATGCTGTTAGAGGCCATAACTCACCCGTGGGATACCCCAAGGGCGAATTTATGTAATTACTGACCTGTGCACCCCAATTGGGCAACAAGCACACAAACAAAATCCAAGCCAAAATTCTATAGAGACCAAGAATCTGGACTAAGGAGAAGCTTCCACTAACTTTTACCTAAAGAGAGACTACATCCATCAGAATCTATCTAAACTAACCATGGTTATCTCATTTACCTTATGCTGATTTCAATCTCCACTAAAGAATATGTTTTTTTTAAAATTTTTCCAAAGGCAGTGAGAACTGAGGACAACCTAATTATACCAACAACACCAGAAATAATAGCTGATCCCTGGCAGAAGATGAACCACCCGTTGCATATCAGCAAATGCCCAGGTGAAACCACAGAGGAAGTGGTGAGAAGAGCAAGATAGCTGTTTCTACAGCAAACCTGACAACCCCAGACAAGGCGATGGAGACAGATACTGAGGATACTTAAAATTTACCAAAGCAGAAATCCAGAAGCTGCTATGAGTTCAACACTAGGCTTAAAAGATATCCACCATGGCCCTGGGAATTTTGCTGAAGAGGAGGTGGAAAGATTGTAAGAGCCATGGTGGAGAGAATATCCGAGTCATTGCTGCTCACCTCCCCATCACTGACTTCTGCTCACAGAACTCGTAGCCCACAACCCCATGGTGCATATCGGCCTTCCTACTGAGGATGGCACTCAGTGGAATGGGGTCAGGAAGGAGAAAAATGGTGGTACCAACAAATGATGTGTTCATAAAAAGTTTCTACTTGAATAAAAAACAACAACAACAACTAGGTAGGCATGGTGGTCCATGCTTTTAATTCCAGCAATCAGAAGACAGAGATAAGAGGATCATTATGAATTAGATGGAAGTCTGTGACTACAGAGTGAGTTCCTGGTCAGTCTGGGTTACTATGAGAACCTACCTCAACAGCCCCCCCCCCACCAATTGTTTTGAACTTATGTGGCAGTTAACATATCAAAGTAGCCAGATAAACTGACTTACAAGTAATACCAAACACCCATGAGGAGAGATGAAGGTATATACATATATGTTCAAAATTCACATAGAATGAATAAAGCAGTGGTAGTCATGAAAACATATTTTGTAAACCTGAAATAACACCTATCTAAAGTCCAAATGCGGACTACTATTTAAAATGACTAGAAGGACAAGGCCAAAAGAAACAAAAAGTGAAAGATCATTAATATATAGGAAAACACTTGTTTATGGGCTTTTATCAGTACTCATTTGAAATATAACAGATTTGTGAGTTTCGGCCTCAATGACACTGACCACAAGTTGCATGCCAACAGAAAGAAAGGGCTGAGTATCTGGAACCATACATCACTCGGGCATTAATGTTACTCATGTTCTAGATTCTTCTCTAATAGGAAGCAATATAGCATTGGGCGAGCTGAAGAAAGCCCCTCAAATCAAATGGTGGCTGCTCTTGAGGAGAGAGTAAGCATTCTGAATTCATTCTCACTAACACTGAACAACGATGATCCACATCTGGGTGATAGAAGGGCAGTTACAGTGATACCCAGTGTTCTGCAACTACAGAAAGCCCAAGTTTATAGCCAACTGTGGAGAAGCAAGACAGTCATTAGTAATCAAGAACTACCTCTTACTAAGGGGGAAACGTGTGTACCACTAATGTCTTAGTAGCTCACCCACCACTGAATGTCAGGTGCACAAATCTTAACGCTAATGGAGTTAAGGATGAGGCAGCTCCCACCTTACTCCTATTGTGAAGTTTTCAATGAGATAGAATGACTATCATGTGCCACAGGAAGAGCTTAGAAAAGGTCCTCGCACTTCTTTGCATGGGTGCAGTTATTGAAAAACTTTCCATCATTTTAGACGTTAAACCATCATGAGGAAACAGCAGCAGTCTGACCCTGGATGTGTCTGAAGCTTTATCATGCACTAAAGGGTATTACAATAATAAAACGAATCCTACAAGAACATGCTGACGCAATTCACTTTAGCAGTGGCCTAACTCAGAGATGAAGAGAAAGAGTCATTTCTGGACATAAATATTCTTTCTGTAGGTTACTTTATGGCTTCATAATTATTGTCTATTAATTAATTTAATATTAACAAATAGAAAAAAGAAATAATGTACATTGTCAAAGGAAAGAGTAGTCAAGACAATTAGATTTAAAGATGGCACACTTTATGTCTGTCAGGAAGTGGCTTTAAACAGAACTCTAGTTAATATGACAAGGTGTCCAAAGACAAGCTAGACATGGATGAGCACATAAAGAAATAAAACAGCTGTGGTTACTACGGTTATTATAAAAAAAGCTTTAGTTGAAAATTGCATAAATGAAAACTGTGACAGATATTAACAATTATTTTATGGGTTTATTTTCATGCTGTATGGCACAAGGTAAATAATTGGTTATCATAAATAGAGGCCATGAAATTAGCTCAAATAGAAATACAGTCATCAAAAAGTTAAATCCCACAAAATTAGTTATAATAAATTATGCATTTGTTATTGATATTCATTTTCATTTTATGTGTTATGTGTGCATGTGTGTATGAGTGTGTGTGCATATTTGAGTGTGAAAGCACATGTGTACATGTACATATGAATGCCAGAGGAACACCCTCTACCTCTTTTTGTGACAGCCTTTTCATTGGCTCAGAAATCTAACTTAGGTTAGAATGGCTGGCCAGCAAGCCTAGGATCCCTCTGACTCTGCATCCCTGTAATGGGATTAAAGGTATGTGCCCCATGCCCATAACATCCATGTGAGTTCTGGGGATTGAATTCAGCCATTATATCTACAGACATAACACCATGAACTTGCCTGATCTGGTCTGAATTCAGGTCCTTAACACTTGAAAGACAAGCACCTTACAGATTGATCCATATCCCCAGGTTCTACCAGTGATATTCATGAAGGAGAAAAAGATTTTTCTGAAACACTTAATAGTTAACCAAAATGAATGAAGGATTTAAAATAAAGCTCTCATATTAAAGAAATTCAGAAAGTCCTAGAAAAGAAATGTCATAAAATAAAAAAGAGAAATCAAATAGCAAAACAAAAGTAAAAATCTCATCATTCCACAAATTGTAATACCAAATATAAGTGGAGTGAAAGAGAGAAAAGGATTGCATAGATTATGCTGTGGTCAGCCAGACGCTGCTGGGATGAACCTCCAAGAGTACGGGATCCAGTGCCTATCGCCCTGAATCCCAAGTTACAGACAAGGGGTCTCCCTCACTAAGTGGAAAATTGGCCGAATTTGAAAGCTGTTGATTGTCTCCCCCAGGCCCAAGCTCCTCCATTACACAAATGCTCCTTTCTTGGTTTGCTGTTCTCTCCCAGTAGGAGGTATGATCAGCCTACTCATGACCACAAACCAGGCATGGTTTATGGGAAGAAAGGATTTATTAAAGCTTTAGATCCAGGGGAAGCTCTAAAATGTTGTAAGAGGCTAACCCCCTTTCAGAGGTCCAAGAAAAGAGAGAAAAACCATCACCAGCAAAGCACACACTGGCAGGGTGAGAGAGAGATTTTCTTCATCTTTATATAGCCTTAGTGCAGGGTCTTGCCACCTTTTCCTAGACTTTTTGGTTTCCTAAGTCTTTGGAATTTCCTTCCGCACTGCCCTACCAGGAAGGGATGTTTATTTTTAGCTTCCCTGAGTTTCCTTATGTACTGCCCCCTACCAAGAGGGCTGCCTAACTATGAATATCCTAAGAGATGCAAACAAGATTACTAAAAAGGTCAAATTGAAAACAAAATGAAGGCATCACAGATTGGAATAAAATTCCTTATCAAAAACTGTAATTCAATAGAAAACTCACTTTAAATTACTAAAAGAAACAAATATTACTTTATAATTCTACATGATAACAATCATTTTTCAAGATAGAAAAGTCAAGAAGAAATAATTCTAAATTTCTTATATTAAAATAAATATTAATGAAAAATCTTCATGCAAAAAAATAGCATGGGAAATGGAAATATAAATTTATTGAATAAATGTAGATCATGTGAGATGCTGAAAATATAAAAGAATAAAACCCAAATTTTCAGTTACATTACTTGAAATATCAGATTGCCTAAAAAATATTAACAATGTATTGTATGACAAAAGTATACACAAAAATAAAACTTGTAACAATAACAGCAAAATTTATGAAGCAGATATGATAACAAACTATTTTAATCTTTTAATAGTATATGTCAGCAGTTATGTAATACTGAATGTAGATGATTTAAGTTACAGATAATATGTTGTAAAGCTAAGTAATCCTAATGTTATTTATATTTTAGCCAATAACTTAGATAAATAGAAGAAGCATAAGAAGATTTAATTCAAATCCCAGGAAATATGGTAAAATGAAGGATGTATATTTACAGCCCAACTATGTCAATAATCACCTTAAGTATTGAGGGTGTGTAACCTTCTAGTAAAAATTCTAATATATGATTTGAAATATTGCCAGACTGAATATCATAATGTCTACAAGAAAACCTTTTCGGGTCTCTGGAGTTGGTGTGCCACTGTGCGAGCAAAAAGCCCTGAAGTTGATTCCCAGAGACGATGTACAAAAGCTGAGCACAATACTGTGTGGATGTCATCGAAGCGATGCAGAAACAGACCCAAGGAATTCCTGGGGCTCACAGCCAGCAAGACTAGCTTCTTTGGCAAGTTTGAAGCTATTGACCATTTTAGAAAAGAAAAAGGTGGATTGTTCCTAGGAAATGACACCTGGGGTTGTCTGAGCGCCATCACGAAATGCACACTCATGCACTTGCACAAAACAAGGCTCTTTCATTGTGCAAAGATACGAGCGATAAGCCAGAAAACACCACCAAGAGTTAACGTGAAACTAGATTATCCTTTTAAAATTCTACAGGCTCCAGAAGGCTTTTGCTAGTGATAGCAATGTCGACATTTGGTGACTTCATCACAAAGCCTTAATGATACAAATGGGTCTCCACTTACCAACAGAACTTCTGAAAGGATCAAAACATAAAAGCTGATCCAATTGGCAGGTAAGCAGTACAAGGGACAATGTGAGGTTTGGTTCTGTTCTCTTTGGAGTTTCGGAACAAGTTGAACAAAGCAGATGAGAATGTGGAGGACAGGAGCTGTGCTGTCAGACAGCTCAACCCAGCTCTCATGAGTAGAGCCCTCCAGTCAAACACAACAGAAAACACCTTTCTTTGAAATGCAAACAGACCACTAATAGAAGCCATGAAACTAAGCCTTTGGCAAATGTAATGAAATGAAAAATTGTACAAATTATGGAAACTGACAATTAACTAGACAATGATAATGGAAAGACATGCAGAATGGCCAAACTTGGCAATAAAACAACCCGTGCAAACAGTAAAACATTTATGGGGGGAAAATAGGGTATTAGAATTTTTTTCTTGAACAAACATTAAAAACGCTTATCATGATTTGTATATTGCAACCAAGACAATGCTTAGAGTGAACATTGTAATTTGAATATTTATTTTGGAAAGAAGAAAGGTACCAATACTAATCATAAATTTCACAAAACTAAAGCTGGGCATGGTGGTGCACACCCTTAATCCCAGGACTAGGAAGGCAGAGAGGCAGAAGGATCTCTGTGATTTTGAGGCCATTTGAATTGAAGGTTAGCTGGGCTAGAGTAAGACAGTACCTGAAAAAAACAATTAAACTATAAAAATATAAGTAAAAAATCAAAAGAATAGAAAGGGGGAAATAGAGATAAATGGGAAAATGGTCAAATAAAAAATAGAAAAAAACAATAATGACAATCATGAAGAGAAGATATTTTGGACAACTGCCCACAAAAATGATAAATATCTGAGTAGGTCTGACCAAAAATGAAAGTGACCCTGGGTCTTTAAAAGCATTCCTCCTTCCTTTGCTTCTAGAATGTACCTACCTTCGGTTCTTCCATTTAAGTCTTTCATATGTAATGAAGTGATTCTAGGAACTGGTAAGAGAGAAGGGTTGAGTTTTATTATTTTATGGAAGAATATGCAAGTTTCTCCACATCACTTGTTCAACAGAATACCCTGTGTGTTTGTCAAACCTGTATTAAAGCACAGCTCACTGGCTTGGGAGATGGCTCAGTGATTAAAGGTGCTTGCTTGCAAAGCCTGCTGGCCTGGGTCTGAGTCCCCAGTTCCCAGCTAAAGCCAGACACATAAAGTGACATATGTATCTGGAATTAATTTCCAGTCTCAAGAGGCCCTGACACACCCACAGTCTGTCTGTCTGTCTGTCTGTCTGTCTGTCTTTCTTTCTCCTGCATATGTGCACAAAAATTTAAAACTATATTAATTTTTAAATATATTAGTTCTCAAAGAATCTGTGGCTTCATTTTTAACTGTTACACTGGTCTACACCTATATGTTAATGCCATTATATTCACCTGTTGCAAAACAGCTTGAAGATCTTTATAAAGTTATTATGTAATTGCTGTAGCATAATCTCTGAATGGTATGTTTATGTAATTCAGTGGGATGAAAATATATGACAACAGACCTGTGGATATATAATTATAAGAGATTTAGTCATGTTATCTAAATACCATGAAAAACAAATGTTTATTAATCTGAAATTTTATTAAACATAGAATTATACTTACAGCAAAAAGGGAAGAACCAGCAATGCATTAAACAAAAATGAAATTTAAAATCATTAGGATTAAATTAGCGAAGCCAGATACAAAGCACTATTTTAATGTGCTTTTATTTTTATGATAATCTGGAATGGACAGCACTGTAGAAAAAGAAAGCTGATTTCAAGGAGCTAATGTGTTGAAAGTGGCTAATGACATTTTCAGAGAGTTAGAAGTTTTAAACATGTCAATTGTAATATTTATATTTGGGTTAACTTGCCAAAATCCATTATAGTATTTATTTTAAAAAGATTAATTTTTAATGGATGAGGTTTAATTAAAACTCTGTAGAAATGAAACAAAGTAGGGTGAATTTTAATAAATGTTTGATGTTTTACATGTGTGCTCATTTTTCCCTTCAATTTTTCTCTTTGAAAATTATTTGCAATACATTTAATAAAAATTAAATTAGTTAACTGCATCTATATATCAATTTGTATAAAAATATGACTTATTTAATATCATTTTTATAAAGAATTACCCCTAATAGATTGCATAAAGACTGTAGGATTTCCACAAATATTCATACATATCTATGGTGAACATGGAGAGAGAGTGTTATAATAAATTAGAGTGCAGAAAATTGGAGTTAAAAACAAACATGCATCTAATACTGAACTAACTTAATTTATTCACTTGTTAAACTATCAACCATAGTCCCCCCTTGATGAAAGTCACAAAAATTTATTCTCAACAGTAGAATTACTCTGATTTTGCTAATAATTTGTGCTAAGAAACTCAAAAAGAACATGCCTTTGTGCTAGACATGTTTCAATAAATGTTTTAGAATTAGGTTACTTCAGTCATGTTTTACAACCATAAAGAATCAATAAAGTCTTGTATACATGATTTGTAGAATTGATATATATATCTCAATTATAACTATAGGTATATGTAACTATGTATGTACTATGTATGTACATGTATATGTATATGTAACTATGTATGTACATATATATATGTAGAATGAGAGAGAGTGTGTATCAGAAAACTTCCCTGCATCCAAATATATGTCATATGTAACTTTCATTGTTCATTGTTTCAATTACATACTGAAGATTTCTATATAAAAATATGTATTACATGATATAAACAAATATTACTTATCTGTTGCTTGTTCAATTTAAGTCTCTACATGTATTTCAGGCTGCCCATGGACTCCGGTCCTTCTTCATCTTACCAGTTACTGGGAGTACAGGTATATACCACTTCTTCCAATTTATAAAACAGTAACTCTTTTTTTTTAAAAAAATACAATTTATATGCAAGAAGAGAGAGATGGAGAGAAGAGAGACAGACAGAGCAAATGGGCACACCAGGGCCTCCAGCCACTGTGAATGAACTCCAGATGCAAGCGTCACTTTGTGCATTGGGCTTTGGGTGGGTACTGGGGAATCAAGCCCGAGTCTTGTATGCTCCTTAACTTCTGAGCCATATCTCCAGCCCTAAAAAATAATTCTTAATAAAAATAGTGCTAAACTAGTTAAATATAGGAAATAGGGCTCATGATTCTATATATTTGTAAGAATAATTACACAGAAGACGGGCAGTTTAACACAAATATGCATTAAAAGATTATATCTATATCTATATCTATATCTATCTATCTATCTATCTATCTATCTATCTATCTATCTATCTATATATATATATATATATATATAATCCCCATCCTGTTATCTTCAGTGCATGGCCAAATTTATGATCTATTCTCTCAGCATGATTCAATATTGAATACGTTACTAGATACAAATAGAACACTGTATACCAGAGCACTTTTATATCTTTTAAATACCAAATTCATTCCCCCACCTCCTTCTACCCAATAACCTGGTAAGTACAATTCCATATTCTGTTACCATGAGTAGACTAACTTTCAGATTTACTACATAAACTATATCTGTGTTGTGTGAGCATGTACATTGTGCATATATGTGTGTGCCTGGATAGATTGACTGAATTTCATACCCTCCAGATTAAAGTATTGTCACAAATGTCATGATTTTCTTGCTTTTAAGTCCTAATAATTCCAGTGTATATTGAGACAACATTTTCTTCACCCATTCTTTTACCAATAATTATAAATTTTACTTCAACATAGTGTCTATTGTGAATAATGCAGATATAAATTTGATAGTACGAATATCTCCTTGAGACAGTATTTTTCTTCCTTTCCACATATGAAATGGGAGTTTAAGATAATACGGATAATAATCCATTTTTATTTAAAAAATATTTTATTTATTCATTTTCAAGCAGAGAGAGAGAGAAAGAGAGAGAGAGAGAGAGAGAGAGAGAGAGAGAGAGAGAGAGAGAGAGAGAGAGAGAGAGAGAGAGAGAGAGAGAACCAGGGCCACCACCTAGTTAATGGATCTGCCTTATGTGGGTACTGGGGAATTGAACCAGGGGCCTTAGGCACTGGAGGCAAGTGCCTTAACCTCTATTTTTGAGGAGTGTTCATGTTGTTTTCCCCAGTAGATGTACTCATTTTCATTCCATTATTCTATAAGTATATGCCTTCCATCACATCTTTAATAATACTTTATATTTTATCTTTGTAATAACAGAAATATCACAGGTGTCTAGTGATAGTCAATTGGGGGCTTGATTTGCATTTTCTCTAGTCAGTAATATGTTTAAGAAGATTGTAAGAATATGTCTTCCTTTGTAACAGGTAATAATTTAATTACAAAATCCCTCATGGATACAATTAAAGAAGAAAAATGTTCTTGAGGAAGGTTAAATAGTTAATAATTTACATCATGTATAAAAGGTTTAGCTTGCCTTTAATAAATAAACACTGTAGAATAATTTTCAGATGTGTTAGAAGCCTGAAGTGAACCAGAGAAATGTCATGAAAAGTTAAGAGAGTAAAATGTCAATGATCACTAATTTTGAGTGTTAATCACCACGTTTGTTTATGTTTATGCCACTCTGACATTGCATTGTGTTTCTGTGACATATATTACTGTCTTGCCATTTTACCCTCGTTGAAAGTAGACCGTGGCAAAGTCACGAATCTCTGCTGGGATCAGCGTATTGCATTTAATGCTGATCGTGGCTCTACTGGATCAGCTCATATTCCACAAACAACCTGGCAGAAGTTATTCAGTTTCCCAATCATCCAAAGCTGCAATTTCTACTTACACGAATATCTACTCTTCTCGGGCTCCTCTCTTCTCTTCCTTCTCCTCCTCTTCCTCCTCCTTTTTGTGATGTCAAGGATCAAATCTCAGGCTTTGAACATACTACTTAAAAAATTACCCAAGTACTGAGCAAAAACCCAGACCCTGGAGCTGCATTCTGACCCCCTGTTTCTGAATATGGAGTTTGTGATAGCATTCTTTACATCTTCTAATAATTGAAGCAAAGAGTTTTCTTTTCTGTTCCTTTTCTGTGGAATCAACCACACATGAGACATTAGAAACCTATTTGACTCCTTTATTATCTTTATTGCATATGGGATGGCACAGACCATCTTATAACTTTAAAATGGAAACCATTAGAAAATGGCAGCCCTAAAGGAATGCCTTAAATCAATTATCTCTCAAATTCTATTTATTGAGAAAATGTAATTGTGTTTTAGGTATTTTACTCATTTTTTGGTTATTGGTATATGACACCAATCCTTAGGCCAGTAACTTTCTTTATAGAATTGAAGTCAAACACTTTTTCGACAGCTCTAGTCTGTTGCTTTGTTAGTAATCCCAGAGATACTCTGAGAAAGCTATGTTGTTCCCATGCAAAGGATCTCTTTCTGCTTCTATTTTCTTAGAATTTGAGGTGGGTATTCAATCTACAATTCAGTTACCTTACCTCATTTTTGTAGAATCCTAACTATTTGCCATCATATTCAATAATGAAATAAGGCTTACTGTAGTTGTCAATGAAGCTTTTGAGTTTAATTTCAAAAAGCTTAGATGTGGGGCCTATGTTTCTTGGTTTTCTGAACTTTGAATATTACCAACTTATATGTATTATTAGTAATTTTGATTTAAGAAGGATTGATACTTGTGCAAATTATGAGTTCTTTAAGATGAAAATACTAGGAGACATTTTAAGTGTTTTTATGAAGACTATATATTATATATATAATCCAGTAATTAAAAACAAAAATTAGATAATTTCCAAACATAATATTATAGAATAAATCTAATTATTAATAAATATATTCTATTCAAAATATATAATATTCACATTATTCACACTGATAATATTGGTGGAAAACAAAATGAAAAATGTAGAAAAATATGTAACATTATATATTATTCTTTGTAACCTTACTTTTCTATTTTTCCAAGTGGAATACTTAATACCAGTATAATTAAAAATCTAGTTAAGCATCACCTATTGTTGTGGTATAATCCATGAAAAATAACTCTTTGCCATTCATTACCATGATAAATTCCAAAGGTTAGAAAAAGGAAAGTGTAGTCAGTATTACAATGTGGTATAATATTGGCTTAAACAACTCATGTTTCCTGCCTCAACATTCTGAGGTGCAGAAGTTTCTGGTAGGAATATGTGGTCCTAGGGATGGGGTTAACAATCTGTTCCCTGATGTACTTCCTAGCTTGCAGCAGTTTTAGGGTATCTTTGATATTGTTAAGACTTCAATGTCTTTCTAAAGAACCTGTTTCAAATAATGGCAGAAACTAAACAGCAATTTTACTCGGAAACACAGTACTGGAAGAGACAGTTCTTTGTGCCTTAGTCCATGTGGAAGTATCCCTGCTACCTGCTGTGGGTCTGCAGTTTACTAACATGTCTGTGAGCCACAGAATATCCCCAGGAGCAAACTGAAGATGTCTCTGCTGACAGAAGGAAGATCTACTTGTTCAAGTGGAAGCATAAAAAGAAAACCTCAGCACACTAAGGTATTGTAAGACTTTGCTATGTCCCACCTACTGACATCCCACCTGTCAAAGGAAATCACAGAGTCAAACTATAATCAAAGCAGAGCAAAGCAACTTGGCCCATGAGAGAAACTTCCATGGAACAAACACAAATCATAAACTTTAGGAAAGGATGAGGAAGAAGAGACGACACTTCCATCTATAGATGTGGTGTGGTAACAATAAATGCACTTTAAAGATATTTAAAAATATAAAAAAGATTAAAATAATAAAGATGCTAAATTTTAGTTTTACATTTCCCATTATAAATATATTTCAATCCTAATACTGATTCTAAATTTTTATGACTGTCCATCGTAAGACTTATACTAGCATTTTGGAAAAAAGACAAAGTACATACATGATAATACCCCATAAATTTATGTTATGATATAGTTGTAATATTTCTGACATTCATTGATGTAGTAGGCTATAATTAGTTATAGTGTAATTCATTACTCATACATTTTGTGGGGCTCTGATTTGGATGAATCTGCTTTGCCAGTCATATAAAAATTATTCCATATACAATAATGAGCAGTTCATACTTGATAATGATATTAAATAAGATTATGCTATCTATTTAATGATTATTTAGAGTATACTTCTAGATATATTTTTTAAAAACATATATTTTTATTTTTCAAATAAGCTTTACCAGTAAGAGATTTATTTATGGCATTTTAGCATTTATGTATATTTCTTCATGGTTGATTCTGTCCATCTCTCTGCTCCTCCCTTTTCCTACTAAAAACTGTTTACTTTTATGTCTAGAATTTATTTTATCCCAATATCTCAAATGTCCTACTGTCTTCCCCACTCACTTATTTGTTTTTCCAGTGACGTGGACCACTTTTTAGATTCTTTGTAATTTTAAATTTTATTGCCATATTATACACATGGCATTTGTCCTTCTGAGACTAGATTACAATGCTGAATGTGACATTTTCTAGTACCAAGCATTTTCTTACAAAATACCCATCGTGTGGAATATTATGTATATGTATAATATAATATGTAGTTATTATATATACTAATTATTCATATCTTGATGAAAATCTAAGCAGATTCAACTTATTTGCTACTTCGAAAGGAGCAGCAATAAGCATGGTTGTACAAGTATCTCTGTGGTAGGATCTAGTGTCCTTTGGGTATATAACACTTTTATACCCAAATCTCCTTTAGGAAAACATTGTCTCATTCTGACACAGCTTCATACATCTAATGTTTACCATATCTTTTGTTTGCATGTAGATGCCACTTCATGTTACTGATCTGTATCATTCATACCTGAGTGAGTATGCTCTAAGGTATTCACACACTAAACAAAACTATCTAAAAACACTTTTCTTTTAATCTATCCTGATATATGGCAGTATCGTTTTGATAACTACTTAGAGCGTTATGCTCAAGACTGTATCTAAGTTGGTTGGCCATACTGTACTTTTTAATGTCATGGAAGGCTTTGACAGTTAGCTTTATTCTCTTGTTAAAAGCACTATGATACCTAAAAGAACAACTAAAATTTAAGTGTCCAAATGAAAATAACTATGAAAATGACCCCATAGAGTTGTGTAACTTATAGCTCTAAAGATTTAAATAATTTTATTTCATTTCAAATTTTTGAATGGGATGGTCATAAAAACAAAAATCATATAGATGAGAGAGAGAAGAGAGAGAAGGAGCAGTAGACAGATAGTGTGATGGTTAGGTTTTGCTGTCCACTTGCTTTTTTAAATTATCTTGGGTGGGTTTCTAAGGATGTTTACAGGAAGGCAGCCTCTCAGTAGTGGGTAAGATGTAAGGAAGCTCAAAGAAGCTGGAAGTAAACATCCTTTCCTGTGTGGGCAGTGCAGGAAGGAAATTCCAGAGACTCAGGAAGCCATTAAGTCTGGGGAAAGGTTTTAAGACCCCACCCTAAACCTATATAAAGGAGAAGAAATTCTCTCCTTGTTCCTCCCTGCCTGTTTGCTACTCTGTGTGTGGTGTTGGTGATGGGTTTCTCTCTCTGCTCGGACTTGTGAAAGAGGGTGAGCCTCTTTCGCTGTTACGGAACTTCCCCTCAATCTGTAGTTTCAATAAATACTTTCCTCTTGGGCCTCAGCCTAACTGAGTGACCTTGAGCTGAGTTTTAGAATATGGAATGGGGACGGACATGGTGGCACATGCCTTTGGTCCTAATGTGAGCGTAGTAACACGCGCCCTTGATCCCAGCACACCTTTGTTCCCAGGAGGCAGGGGTGATGGCTGATAGCCTTATTCCTGTTTGTTAATGCTAATAAGCTTTGTTCCTGCTTGCTGAGTTTCCTTTTGAGAGAGATAAGGCTAAACAATGCAGCCTTGGGTTATAAAAGGGTTTAGATGCTAGAATAAAAATTTGAGATTTGTCCAACATATTTCCCAATCGCGTGTTTCTCTCTGGTCATCGCCTCAGCTCTCCGACTGGCCAGTGAGAATTGGGCTCCCCACAGGGGGCCAGTGGCCCATGACCCTCCCCAACAGTTTCCTCCCCCAAATTTTGCCTGGTTTTAAGATTCATCCCAGCGGCGTGTGACTGACTGCACCAGATAGTGATACAGTGAGATACAGGTTCCAAAGAAATAAACATATTACAGTGCAATGTTATATGAACACTATGCATATGAATATTAGTTTATGAGCAGTGAAGGTAATTTATTGAATAAAATGAATTATTTACATGTATAAGAAATCTTTTCAAATAATCTTTAGAAATTATGTCATTTTTAAATGTGTCAAAGCTATATATCTCCCAGGCATGTGATGTGAAAGAGGAAGTGTAGTTCCCAGGGGGCTCCTATGGACAAGGGAAGCCTAGTTCCCCTATGGCTTGTCCCCAGATTGCTGGAGAGTCCTATGGGAACCACTGGAGAACAATGGTCTCCAACAGCATGAATAAGCAGGGGAACCTGCAGACTACACAAATCAACCAGCCAGAAAATATAGCCTCTCCAGGTAACAAACTGTTCTGTGATTGGACATGAGGCCCACTCAATGGGAGAGAACTCATATCAGGTACTGGAAATCAAGTCAAAATCCCATGGTCAGGAAACTCACACATCCAAGAGAAGTGTCCTCTGCTCTCTGGAGAAGAGGAGTGTGCTTGTATACCAAAAATTTTCTCTTGCATACCTACTTTAATGCAAGCTACTCTCACACTTGTTTGGAGAATCTGTTTTATCTTACAGATGCCAGAAAAAATATAGGAGAATCAAGACCCATTGATAAGACAAGAAGACAGCTGACTGACAACCATTAGACTTTCCACCTCTGCCAGGGCCCAGGAGAAGTTGCAGGAAGAGGCAATGTGAATACTGCTCTTACTGCCAGCCTGACAACCAGCTCCAGGGTGATGGTGACAGACAGCGTTATCAAAGCAGCAATCCAGATACCACAGAGAACTCAACACTATTCTAGACTGCCAACAGTCCTGCCACGGCACAGGGAACATTGGGGAAGAGGGGACGATGGAAAGATTGTAAGATATACAGAGTGGTTGGGAACATCCTGAGGCATGGTTCCCCTGCTACTGGGATCTGAAGGAAGCATTTATGCCCCAAGTGGAAATCATAAGGCCACTGAGGAAAGCCCCAGGTAAACAGCAGCAAGTGCAAGAGGATAAAAGAATATAACCTGCTATATATAAAATAATTTAAAAAAAACATATATGTATTGAAGCACTTGAATGCATAAACATGTGTATGTTTATGTGTGTGTATATGTGTACAAGGCAGGATCTTGCCATGTATCTTAGCATATCCTGAAAATCTATGTAGTTTTCAAGATTCCTCTTCAGCCTTCAGAGTGCTATCACACATGGGCACTGCCATGCCTCACTTAAGATATACTTGTAAAGAGTGTCTTAGTGATTAATTTTCTCAACTTGGGGGAAGGCACTGCACAAGTTTGCTGAAAAGAAAACACAACTGGAATGTTTAAGGTGACTAGAAGTCAAATAATTCATAGCAAAACAAACATTGTTTATTTGAAAATCTCCAATGAAGGCAATAGAGCTGTTACAAAGATGAGTAGATAAATCATTACCCTGAATATCTCATTTCAAGAAGTTAATACATGGCTCATTACAGTTATATAAGACAGACCTGAGTGTATATATCTTCAATTTCCTTATAGATTGATAAATGTTTATAAAGCAAAATGCTACTTTTACCAACTAATCACTTATAAAAGTTAAGCCATTATATTAGTTAATTATCTCATTGCTATAAAATAAAAAGAAGCCCCTGAGAAAAGTCACCTAAGGAAAAAGATGGTTTATTTTGGATCTCAGTTTCAGGGAATTGTCAGAGAAGTCCCAGCATTGCAACAGGGACCATCTCACTGCTGGGATAAAAATTTTGACTGGAAGAAGCTGACAAAAGTAAAAGGGTTTATTTTACCTGACATTTAGAATTGAGGCTTTATCATGGTGGGGAAAGCATAGCATGAGCAGGAAGATACTCATGTTGTCACAGCAGAAAGAATGAGCTGAGCTGGACTTAGAAACCCCAACGCCTGACCCATGTAGGAAATCTCCTGGAGCCAGGTCCACCTCCCAAAGTCTCACCAGGTAGAAATTGAGTTTCAGGGTTAATCACAAACATATGAGAATATGGTGGGCATCTCACCTTCATACTACCACAGGCATAAAGAGCTTAGTCTCACTGCATTCCCAATCAGGGCACAGAGAGTTAAGAACACTGGAATTGAGCTGTCTTTCTCCTTTTTATTCTGTCCAGGACCCCACTCCATGGAATGCTACCTTCTCTATTCAGGGTTCTGCTTCCCACCTGAAGTGACATCAGTCGTGGTGATTATGCAATAGAAGAGGTGTGACAGTTTCAGGCAAGTTCACAGATTCTAGGCCTGACCCTCCCCCAGTGGGAGGTGTCCCAAGCCTGAGTTCAAATCTAGATGCTAAAACTGATTGGTCAGGTATGGACCAGCCAGCTGTCTCTCAGACTTACCTGGAGGAGGTCTTTAAAAGTCACTGAAACAAAGTCCAGCTCTGTCTTTCTTCCATATGGCTTCCCAGGAAAAGGAATTCTAAATTTCTAGGTCTTAGGAAGGTAAGGCCTTTCCTCACCCCAGCCATCAGATTGGGGTGGTGGGGAAACTAAAGATTTTTCCCACATGAACCTTTTTCCTCATGATGGGAGACCTCTGTTATGTTTCCTTATTCTTGCTTGTTTGGCTAAAACAGCATAGATTTTGCTAAAACTTCTCCCACGTGCTCTCTCCACACTGGTGGCTGGAGATCTCTTTAACTTCTCATTTTCCTTTAAATAAGGTCTCCTACTATAACTTATCCTCTGGTGGTTTGTGATTTTAATTCTTTAACTTTATGCACAAGAACTCGGGTACTCTTTAAATTCTGAGGTGCTTTGGAAGTAGCTGGTACTTTTTAAATCCTAATCCCCAGCTCCACCATTACAGAGCGATATGGAGTGGAGGTAAAAATAAAGACCAGATTTGGAAGAAGTCACATAAAGATGGTTCTTGTAGTCAGGATAGACAGCTGACTCCATCCTGTATCATAAACAAGCTTGTGATGGCTAGCCTAACATAAACCTATTTATGCTTTAGCAAGTTTACTTTCACTCGATGAGAAAAGATAGAATAACTATCACCTCTATGGGATATACTTCCACTGATGGGTTTAGAAATAAGATAAGCTCAGCAAAGGCAACTGATGTTTTGGATTGTGGTTTGGATATGGTCACTACAATGGATGTTTGTTGTGTTTGATGAAAATATGAAACTGGTAAACAAACTGATTTGGATTCAGACAACTAATAGGAACTTCAATTTGTTCTTCTCACCTTTGAGATTCAATTTTGAATTGTCTGTTAAATAATAAGTTTGCATTTCTGATCATGATATAAATAGGTGACCACACAGTGCAGAGAAAATAAAGGTGGTAGATAAACTACTTATGGAGTCTGGAATTGAAAGCTGATGTGTAAGTCAAGGTAACTTAGAAGAAAGGAGAAGAAAATGAGTATTATATGTGAAGGAAACACAGTCACTAGAGGCAGGATGAAAGCAAAATGGTATCATATCACGGAAACTATGGTTAGCTGCACCAAATGTTACTGAAAATTTAAGGAACCCAAAGGAAATAAGTAGTGTACTGAACCATCCAAAACTCATTCAATGTTCCGGGAGAGACCTCAGTTGCTGGCCTATTCTAGTTTCAGCTGACAAGATCTTTCATTCTTCCCCAGGTCAGCTTCTGATCCGTAGTTGGGCTATTTGGAGAAATGTTTTCCTGCACTTTTCTGATAAACGGAATGAGGCCTTCCAGCGACTGCATCCAAGGTATTGTTCCTGCGTTCCAGCCCTCCCTTTCCTGGCAGGCCTTCCCAGGAACATGTCAGTTTCTATCAGAATGTCTGTTTTCCAGATAGCCCATGTATAATCTTTGATAATGATAATGGCAGAGAAAGTGGGCACCATGCTGAGACTTTCCAGTTGGATCTTGAGCTGTCCAGATGGCAAGAGGATTTCACCTGGTGATTGTGGAACACAGACAGCCCAGTTAGGCATTGAAGTTGTTAATTGTTTCACCCATGAAGGACTTGGCTGGAAAACCAAAACAAGAATATAAGACAGTAGGCACGGCATCATCATTCATTTGAAAACTATAGGTGAATTAATAGATGACTTGTAAACTGGATGGCTTTTGCTTAGGGCACTTTCATGAACTTTGTGGAAAAAGATAAGGAAAAGCTGAGTGTAATTAATGAGTAATTAAGGCGAGATGTGAAAGCCAGAAAGCTTGCTTTGAAACAGTAAGGATCTGCCAGTCTCCTGCAGCTAGAGGATGGGGCCAGATGAGGATCAAATTCAGAAGTTAGCGTTTGCATAGCAGAACTTCAAAGACTGTTCCATTTTCAGTGAGGGCAGTTCTCCTGTGTCAAGGTCAGAACACTTACTGTGTAGGAATGCAACGAGAGTCTCCGATAGCGAACATCTGGGTTGCTGCATAAACCCTATTAAATTACCGCATTCCTCTGAGTTCTGATTTCTAATAAAGTGGTACTCCAATCCTCCCTCGTAGGCCTAACACATACATCTCTTCTCTTGAACGTTATCTGAAGGCCTCTTCTTGTATGAAAACCACCATAGCAGAAGCATTTCTGTTGTCCTTTATCACCAGTTAAATGATAACCAGAGTTTAAATTTCTATATAACCAGTCTAGCTTATCATACCAGCCAAAAGAGAAGTCTTGGAATGGTCAGAAGGAAGCAGGAGTAGTTTGGAACCAAGTAAGGGAAGAAAGAAGTTGTGATCAGTCAATATTGAAAGATTTTCCATGGTATAGATCTTAGCATCCTTGGAAAAAACCCAAGAGAAAAAGCAATGGAAATATGCTGCTAGGTTTTCTCTTAGATATTTAGAGACTCTGGAAGGCCACAGAAAATGAAATAGAAATGAATGATATAAATGCAAAATATAGAAGGTGGACTCCAAAGGCTTACCATGAAGCCATGGTGGAGAAGAGACAGAATGCAGTAGGCTGGCATGCACACTGGGTGACCATCCTGCATCAGATGGTCAAGGAGGACATTCCACTTCCAGTGCTAATACTGACACTGCACTCTCTATGGAAGACTGTTGGAGGAGCTATTTGGCTAAAACTGAGCTTTCTGCTTGCAATACTGCTTCTAGAAACCCCCACATCGTGAAGGCCATCCTAACACCAGAAGCAAAATGTGCAGTTACTAAAAATCCAACGGGGTATTTGAGATTTGTTACTTTGATGTCACTTTGTCCACACTATATAGCATCACCAACTTAAGGCAATAATCATTCCATGTTAGGAAAGCTATGATTCTTGAAATTTATTGCACTGTTGTTACCTTTGTGTTGCTGGGACAATACATTCAAGCAAAAGCAGCTGATTGCAGGAAAGTGTATTTTGGCTTATGTTCTTATTTATTTATTTATTTAATTTATTCATTTTCAAGCAGAGAGATAGCGAGAGCGAGAGAGAGAGAGAAAGAGAGAGAGAGAAGGAGAGGAGAGAGAGCAAGAGAGAGCACCAGGGCCACCACCTTGTGGGTCTGGCTTATGTGGGTCCTGGGGAATTTAACCCAGGGCCTTAGGCACTGCAGGCAAGTGCCTTAACTGCTGAGCCATCTCTCCAGCCCTTGGGAAGCTGCATAGGGCTGGGGAAGCATGGCACGAGCAGAGGCTGCATATCATTTCTTACCATAGCATCTAACAAGCAATGGGAGATGGAGCAGAATGAGGGGCAATAACAGCCCTAAGTGTGCCCCTAAAACACATCTCCTCCAGCAAGGCTCTGAGGCAGTTTAGGGTGACTGTCCTCCCTCCCCAAAGTAAAACAAAACAAAGAAACAAAAATAACAGGAATGACCTTGGGTTTGACCTTGCAGTTTCCACTTTGCTAGAGATCCAGAGAATGATCTGACTTCTCATCTCTTTCCTTAACAGGTTTTTCCATTAACAATCTGAGCCTTTCCCTGGAGAAGATAGTCGCCATTTCTGGAATTTAAATATAATCCTGACATTGTGGTTGGCCAAGCCTAGGACCACAGAATTTTGTGTCATGGACCAATCAGCTGTCTCTCTATCTCACCTGAGACTGAAGGTGTAATGACCTGGGGGGAGGGCTCACTTCCACTCTCTCTTGGCTGGCCAGCACAGATTCTGGAGCCTTTCAGTTTTGGTAAGATTCCTCCTCTTCCCCATCTCAGAAGCTAGGCTGAGAGAGGGGAGACCCCTTTTACTTCCACATAGGCTTTCTCCCCTCTCACCTTCCTTATGACAGGAATTCTCTGTACTTCCTTCTTTCTTTCTCTTAATATGTTTCTTCCAGGCCTTCCCATGGGCTCTCAGACCTCATAGGTGCTCTGATTCCCCCTTCCTTGCTCCACAGACTCTCTCTTCCCTCTCCTGACTTCTGAATAAATACAATAATTTAATAATTATCCTTCTCAGTCATGTTTTATTCAATTCTTTAAGTAATGCAGATAAGAACCCAGGGTTTGGGGTTTGAGAACTTTTTCCTGATCCCCTATTATCCTGTAAAATCTCCATCTCCCACAGAGCCACTGGTTGGAATACAAGCATTCAAAACACATGAGTTTATGGAGGTAGGGAGACGTCTGATTCACACCAACATTCATGCCAAACTATTTACTCCATTATTTTAAAGTTAGCCTCACTGAAACTTTAAAGACATTTGCGAAACATACATAAATTATTTTCTTGAGTAACACAAATGCCTTCTAGTCTCAGTCAAATCCCTATTCCTATCTTGAACCTGTGTGCCCAGTCTTCATGGTATAGTTTCTATAGACTGTCCAGATTTCTGAATTCTCAGGACAGGAATCCATAACCCTTTATACAGGGATTTTCCAACCCTCATCTTCAAACTGTTTCAGCGTTCTCCCAAGAGCAGTTCCAGAGGTCTAGGAACCACAGGTCAGGTTGTATGACAACAATGTTATCCATTTGTTGGTACCGGATTCCTTGTTTACTTTAGTATTACTGTGGCCAAATTTCCTGAGAAATTTAAAAGAGGAAAGACTTGGTTGGACTTCCCAACTCACTAGACCGCTCTTTATCCTAGAGGGAAGTCACAGGTTCAGCTCAGGTCATGGTTCCAGAAGCAAGGTTGTCCAGGAAGCAGAGACACCATGGCAGGAAGCACCAGCTAGGCTCTCACTGCCAAAACCTGCTCCTAGTAAGTGACTTATTTATGTCCCATCTCCTGAGGTTGCACAAGGTGCTCAAATCAGGAGTCTGTGGGAGATATTTTGGATTTCCATATAATAGACACAAAAGGAATAATGTTTACTTTGTTAAAAACATGCTTTACCAGGTTTGTTCTCATTGTTGTGAGCCAGAAGCAACTTTAATGAAGGAACGAGTTTACTTCTGTTTACAATTCCAGCAGGTAGAGTCTCTTCCACGGAGGGAAAGCAGAGCCAGGCTACAAAGCTGGTGCCACATCATCACATCTGCAGAGAACAAGAGAAAATAGCAAGAAAACCACTGCAGAGACTTAATACAACATTGGTCCTCTAAGAGCAAAATCACAAAGGAGCCAATAACGGCACTGCTTGGGTTTCACAATTGAAATATTTCTATACATTAAAGATTGTTAAAGAAACATAATATCTCTAGAAAAATGTGTTACAATGACAATAGAAATAATCTCTCCCAGCTTTCCTAAAACCTACCAAGGTGCAGTCACTTTAATATCCAGATATTTGTAGAATCATAGAACTAAGGACTAAGTATCTATAAATATAAATATGTTGAACTGAAAAAAGGCATGTCTATGCTGCGACCTGCAGGCTGGCTGTGTCCACCATAGCTATGTCTGTGGCCAAACACATTTGAGGACCATAAAGTCATGTGACAATGTCAGAAGGTTGGAAATGTCTGGCTTAAAGAATCAAAATTTTACTCATGCCAAGGAGGTAGGTGATTAACAAAATCCTGTTATATGGGCCTCTAAGATTGAATTTTCTGGTAGAGATACTTGGTGATGTCCTTCCTCTCTCCAGTTCCTAAAAGAATAGATGAAATGGAGATAAGGATGTTTGGCATATTACGACCTTGGCATGTCAGCATTTTATCATCAAAGGCAAAAATTGCCTCTGAAACTGTTCCTTTCTGTTACCTTGTCAAGATCACCCCTCATTGTAGGGGTTCAAAAACAGTTGTGTGTTGGCTGAGGCAGATCATCACAGCCTCACATGTGGGATCATCAAACAGTTTTTCACCTCCATTCATAACATGCATGCTATTAAATGTTTCCTCCAAAGGCCTATGTGTTAATGACATGCCATTCAGAAAACAGAAGACTTGGGTAAACGGGAGGGATTTTCATTACTGGGAGCAGAGCCATGGAGTGTGGGAAGCCGGGGGGTCATATACCGCTTTTTTTTCTTGTCCTGGGTTGAACAGTTTGGAATACCATGTACTCCTACCATGAGGTACTGCTTTACCACAGAAGGAAAAACAATAGGTCCAAATGAACATCCACTAAACTCTTTTTCTTTAAAATTTGATTATCTCAGGTATCTTAAAGTTACTGAAATATGACTGCAATAATCAGGGAAGGTAACACACACACACACACACAATCCAAATAAGAATCAAAGAAGAATAAGGGCCTGTTTGCACATATCTGATATTTCTTATATAAATTCCTAAAGTTTTGCCAAAAATCTGTTAAACTTGATAAGCGAACTCAAGTAAGCTGTATGATACAATATTGGCATTTATGTGGTCAGTTCATGTCATCTACATGTCTTGTAAGTTGTATGTCAGCTCCATGTGAACATGGGAACAACATGTCTGTTGCTCCTTCCTTGCTGATATCACAGTATGTATCTGAAGAGGTCACAGAAATCCATTATATCGGTGGCCTCAAGCTAATGAGTGAAAAGAGCAAGAGCTATCCAAGTACCTTGGAGATCTAGTATGTCATGTATGTTCTGGGGTCTGGAGCATGAACTCCATAGAGAATCAACTGCAACGCTACACTAGACAAGAAGGACTGAATTATTTAGACCTAATGATCTGGCAAGTTTCCATGACCTGTTTTCTATATTTGGCCATTGAATTACTTAGTCACTTAGGTAGTGAATGATGTAATCATTATTAAGACTAGAAGCAAAATACTCCTTTTAGCAAGGAAGATGGAAGTGCTATTGTTGTGTATTGTCAAAACTTTCAACACAACCAACTGATGGTTTATGACCTAAATCCAGTAGGTTTTTTTTAAGAAGCAAAAGTTTTCTAAACAAAAGCACTACCATATATTCATGCATTTCATGTGACTTCTTTTCTGAAATAATAGAAATATTTACTTTTTATGACAGATAGCATCACAAAAAATCAAAAATAGTTGTCATGTAGCTCTTTACAGAAAAAAAAGCCATATCACATTTTCATAAAACAGTCACTTTAGGAACAAGTTGATAAAAACTGTACTTTCCCCCATATAACTGAAAGTAATTGATCTGACTATAATCAATGCAGATTTATTTTTGGCATGTGTATCTTCTGTGCCCCAAAGCCTCATCTTGAATGAGGCTTACAATGTGTGGATATGAAAATTTACAAATTAAATTGGCACAAGGGATCAACTAAGAAGAGAATGAGATACAGCAGTGACCACATGCATCCTGTAACTCTAACCCATTTATTAATTTTAACAGCTTTTTGAAAAAAAATTTGGGATTTTTGTTTTGCTTTGTTTTTGTTTTTTGAGATAGGATCTCAATCTAGCCCAGGGTGACCTGGAATTCACTATGTAGTCTCAGGCTGGCCTCAAACTCATAGTGATCCTCCTACCTTGGTCTACTGAGTGCTGGGATTAAAGGCTTGAACCATCATGCCTAGCTGTTTTTTTGTTTGTTTGTTAACATAAAAAGACTGTCATTAGCAAACAGGGAGGCAACTGTCCTCTTTTCCCTTAGATTTGGGCATGTTTCTTTCTTTCCTAAAATTTCTCCCCAGGAGTAATCTCTCTCTGTGAAGGAGTTGTATAGTTTATCACACTTCTCTTAGTCATGTTTCTTGGTGTGGCCTTACTGACCGACTTCTCATACATGACCATTATGATATTGTTATATTGAATGGTCTATCTTTTCTACCTTGTAAATTGAAGCTTCTACGTAGAGTCAGACCTGTGATAAAGAGTCTACCAACCTGATTGATTAGAATTTTGTGAAAGTAGATAATTGGAATGTTGCAGATTCAAACCAAATTGTCTTAGGATATATTTACCTTTTTGTTTGTTTGTTTTGTTTTATTAAGGTAGGATCTCACTCCAACCCAGACTGACCTGGAAGTCACTCTGTAGTCCCAGGCAGGACTCAAATTTACGGTAATCCTTCTACTTCAGCTGATTTCTGGGGATTAAAGGCATGCACCACCACGCTGGACATCTTTGGTCTCCGTAAGATCAACTCATTGCTGCTTCTGTATCTGACCTAACTTGCTTTAACTCTCATATGACATATTTGGGATATATACTCAGAAGACCACTAGCTTCCCACAGCCCCTAAGCTAAAGTATCATAAAATATCCAGGTTTTTGCCAACTGGATGTAACCAACCTACCTGATATTCAAACCCATATATTTAGTAAATACCTTTAGGCATGACTCTTCCCTTTTCCTCCTCCTCCTCCTCTTCCTCCTCTTTGTCCTTTTCTTCCTTTTCTTCCTCTTCCTTCTTTTTCTTTTCTTTTTTAAGGAAGTTTCAGGTTGGCCTTGAACTCATGCCAACATTCCTTTTTGTCTCCTAAATCCTGGGATTAAAGGCATGTACCATCATGCCTGGTTTCTTCTTCTGTTTCTGTTTTAAAATTTTATTTGCCCCCCCATACACACCACATACTGGGGGAGGGGTTTATATTTATCAAGGACTCCAGGCACTGAAAACAAACCCTGATAGATGTGACATTTTGTGCATGGTCACTGGAGATTTGAACCCAGGCTGTCAGGCTTTGCAAGCAAGTGCCTTTAACCAGTGAACATCTCTGCAGCCCCCAATTTTATTTTCTTATATAACTAAAATTTGATTAAACTGTTTCCATATTTGAAAATGTTATTTCAGGCAACCTGAATATGTGTTCACAGGGGATGGTTCAGGATAAACTCTCTCTTCTTCACTTCATGGTGAGATATATAGTTTATATCAATAGCATGCTTGTTGAGACATTCTAATCATAAAAGGCAAATGTTGCCAAAGGCTTTGCTAAAAGACTTTTGTTCATCATTCTATTATTATATCAAGTTCTAGAAAGAATAGATCCTATTCAAACTATAGCAGCCTGATTTGTGTACTCAATATAAGTATATATTTACTTAAAGCAGAGCATGTTAAAATAATTCTCACTTTTGAAGACACTGAGAAATTATATTTTCTACAATAGTTCATTCATAATGTATTAGTTTTTATATTAGTATCAAGTTACCAAGATTCAGGATCTTAAAAACACAACTCATCAGTGATCTCCTAGTTTGGCTGAATTAGGAGTGTAAAATGGTTTAGCTGAGTTTTCTGTGTGCTGGGATGAAAATACTGGACAGAACTCAGATTTCATATTGAGGCTCAACTGGCAATGGCTCTCTTTTTCAAGCTCTCTGAGATTGTTGGCCAGATGCATTTTCTTCTAGCTAAAGGACTGGCTTCTTGCTGTTATCCAGCAAAATCAATTTATAGTTTCTAGAAACATTCCACATTTCCTCATGATGCAAATCTCCCCAAAACCTCTCTCACAACATGATTTCTTTCAAATGAAAGGAATGTTTTCTACATGTGAAATCTTGTCTAACATCATCCTTCACTTCTGCAGTATTGTATTGATTAGAAGTAACTTTCAGCTCTCGTCACCACTAAAGGGTAGGAAGTTATTTATGCAGTGCCATGGCTACTGGGTAAAGATAATTATGGAGGACCCGCCCCCAAAAACTCAGTGCATGAAAAACCATGGTAATAACAATCTCCAAACTTCAAACCAATCCATATCTTGTCTTATACGTGGTCTTGCATATTTCATCTTTGTTTTCTCCTTGTAAAAAATAAAATCAAAGTAGTAATTTTCACCAAGAATTCAATAATTGATGTTTCTAATAAGGATACAATCTCCAAAGTTATTATGATGCCTTTCAGATACACTCTTTAACTAGACTTGCATCCTATTTGATGATGTACTATTTTATTAATTATATTGACACTGATCTTCATCATCTGAGAGCAAATGGTTTTAGTAGATGTCATTATCAAGTTCATTCTGTGTTTTATAAACATAAAAGCATGATATTTCCCAAATATTATTAAACTTATTCCACTTTATCTTTAATCAACATTTTTCATCAACTGAGGCTTTTCATCATACAATTCTCTACATTCTTTCACATTTCTGGGTTAGCAGCTCTCCCTTCAAGATTTACTCTTATGTTTATGCCATGTGCATCGTAATGGCATGTGATATTGTTTAATCACTTTCCTGTATCATACATAAAATTGGAATCTCATATAGGACTTATTAATTTATTGTATGGCACATTCCCCTTTTATATCCTGCTCATTGTGTGGTGATTTGAGTGAAAAGTGTGCCACATAGCCTCGTATATTTGTGATTAAGCCTCATGTTTGGTATGGAGTCTTAGGGAGGTAGAACCTTGCTGCGCAAGATATGTTGCTGGGAATTAGGAGCTTGCTGGAGACGCTGTGTTGCTGGGGAGTTGGAGCCTTGCTGAAGGAGGTGTGTCACTGGTGATTTTATAGATCAGTCCTACTTCTGCCAGTCAGCTCAATTTCCCCTGTGCATTGGAGATGTGATATCCTGCTCCCTATTCTTGCCACGTTTTCCTAGTCTGATGGAAATTCGTTTTCAATCTAAGATCCAGAAGTAAACCCTTTCCTTTCATGAACTGACTGGGTGCTTTGTCCCAGTATTTTTTTTTTCTAAAAATCAGTCCCAAGAAGAGTAGCTATTGCTGTGATAAACCTGACTATATATGTTGTTGTTGTTGTTGTTTGTTGAAACTGGGATCCAGAAGGATTATGGAAGGGACTTGTGATTGTCAGAGGAGTTTGGTTATGCATTATGCTATAATGCGGCAACTCAAATGCAAAGTGTGGACTGGGAAGGACTGTGTCAGGAGCTGGTCTAGAGGCAGTTTGTGTGGTATTCTGGCTGCATTCTGCTCATATTCAGAGAACGTTAGCCAACTCAAATTTAAAAGGAATGGTCTGGTATGTGGTATTGAAGAGAGTACAGGAGAGATGGATATGAGAAGGTATAGTTTGGAATAAAGGAAGCATGCTTCAGTTTTGGGTCCCATATCCAGAGACTAAAGCTGACTCAGCTGCAACTGTTTAAGCGATTGCAGCCACTGAGGTTGCTCTTTCTTTTGAAAGGAATGGTCTTAAAGGAAGACTGATGAAGGAGTTTCCTGCTTCTGAAATTTGTACTCCCCCCTTGGATAAACAATTTGGGCAGCATTGACCACATGGTACAGGCTTTGGAAGCATTGAGATGCTTGAAATAGAGGGTCATGGGTGCCATCACATTGAAAGAACCACTGAGGCGAGTCAGTGTGAGGAAGGTGTGTTGCAGTCAGCTTCCTAGTTGCTGCACAAAAAGAACCCAAACAAAAGCGGCTTGTGGAGGAATGGGTTTATTTGGCTTACGGACTTGAGGGGAGACTCCATCCTGGCAGGGAAAACGATGGCACGAGCAGAGGGCTGGACATCACCTCCGCCACAGCACTGCAAACAGCGGCAGGAAGGTGTGCCAAACATTGGCAAGGGGAAGCTGGTTTATAACCCCATAAGCCCGCCCCCGACAACACACCTTCATGGAGGTTGTAAAACCCAAACTGCCATCAGCTGAGGATCGATCTATCAGAACACATTCATTTGTTTGTGGGGGACACCTGCATCAAACCATGACAAGGTGGAAGTACCTCAAAGGAAACACTGTAATGACATTGTGCAAAGCTATGGCAATGAATTGTTGGTTGTAGTAGAGAACACAAGGACATTGGAAATGGTGCGACTATAGGACAGATGATTCGGAAAGCTTACAGCTCTGGGTGGATTCTGCCTATGGAGAAAGCAGAACCCAGAGACTTTCATCATGAAAATCAGATTCAGATGCTTGGCATGGGGCAGGAAGGGTTTGTATTTTCCCTGCTGTTTTCAATATTACGTGACTCCAATCTTTCTTTGATATGCCCCCATTCTTTCTTTTAGTAGTTGAAATATTTTCTCTGTGCCATTATGTGTTGGAAAGTATGTAATTTATGTTTTGATTTTAAAGGACACACAGTTAAGGCACTGTCTTGAGTATTAGATGAGACTTTGGACTTCTGAAGTGTTGAAATTCGTAAAGACAATGTGCTTTTTTAAAAGTTGAACTGAATGCATTTTGTGTCATGAGATGATCACGAGTTTATGGGGAGGGTACAGAGGCAGAATGTGGGGGCTGGAATTTTAAATTGACATTTTGTACTGCCTCATGTGTTTGTTATTAGGCCTTATGGTCAGCTCTCAGCTGGCGGAGGCTTTGAAAGTTGGAGAAGGTGTGTCACTGAGGGGTGGTTCTCATAATTTTATAGGCCAGCCTGGCTTGTCAGTGCATGTGAGCTCTCTCCATTTACTGCCTGTGCTGTGGAGATGTGATGTCCTGCTTCCTGCTCCTGCCATGCCTTCCTCCTCTCAAAACTTCCTCTCAAAACTATGAGCCAGAAATAAACTCCTTTACATAAGCTACCTCTGGCCTGGTGTTTTGTCAGTTAATGAGAAGGTGAAACACCACATTTCTCAGGCATGACTCTTTCCTTTACCATGAACTTTAGTCTGTCCAATTCTCACTTCCCAGACTCACTAAAAGAATCATAATATTTTTTTTTCACAAAGAAACTACTTGGTTCCACACGGAGCTAAGTAGCCTTAGCTTGGCTTATACAAAATAAGCCTGCCAGAGCCAATAAAAAGAGAAGAATTTACAAGCACCAACATGACTTTCTGTATATTCTGCTATAATTAGTGAATAGGAAGTCTGAAGGGAAATTACTACAGGAATCAAGAGGTTTGATTGAGATTAAGGACATATCCTATTATGGCTGCTATTACATTAAAACATTTCTCTTGGATTCATCTCTAGCCCTCAGCTAAAGTTTTCTTTTCAAGTAAGTTTTCAATCATACACATCAAAAAAAGCCAATTAGCATATTATCATAAAAGATAAGAAAACAGTAGGGTGAAAAAAGTATCAAAAACAAAATTAAATGAAAGTTCACTTAACTCTTGACTTAGAACTCTCTTGAATTCATTTATGTCATTTATTCAATCAATGTATGGATTATTTGATCTCTCTGATATTTTGATCTTTGTTGTATTTTGAAGTTATTTGAAAAGTTTAAAATCTTTTAATAAAAATATACTCAAAGATTAACAAGAAAATCCACTAAAACTATGAAACTGCATTATTGGATTTATTGCTAAAGTCATATACATTTCATCCAAAATTTTTAGTTTTTAAGTAATAAGAATATGGAATATATAATTACTTGCTGAAATTCTAGGGAACCCTGCATTAATGCCAACCTGAGGGATATATAATCAGGGAATCTTCAGTAGGGTTTCTTTTACTCAATTCACTTCTAGGTCTCAGAACTAAAATATATGTAATATTCAGTGGAAAGTTTTGTATTTTAAGTTTAACTTTAGGAAAAATTTAATAATGTATCACAAATGGAGCATGTTAGAAGACTGCCTTTATAATATTATTAATCAATATTTACTGCCTATTTTTGGATATAAGCCAATAGACATGGAGAGGCTGCCTAGAGGAAGAAAATAAGTCAAATTAGATCGACAAGCAGAGGTGCAAATGATATGTGACTTGGACAAAATGCAAATTGTGAAGGGTTCCACACAGGAGAAAAGTGAAAGAGGAGCCCATTATGCTCAGAATATTTGATGATAGTAGATGGAAACCTAGAATAAACATGTTTAGTATCATAAATGAGTCTCCAGCAGTGGGCAGGAGTCCCTGGAGGTGGATCTGGTAGCCCAGGCCTGTGTGTTCAGAGCAGTTTGAGCTCCAGCTGTTCACATTTGCTGGCTATTCGGATGTGTTTTGCTTCTCTGAAGGTATGGAAGCAAGCCAGCTTCTTCAGCGCTGATGGAACTGCCCCTGAACTTGCTTCTGGTCAGGTGTTGGTCCCAACAAGGAAGGTAACTATAGCACACTTTTACTTAATTTTATTATTCAGAAGTCAGGCTTCTCCTGATCAGCCCCAATGATGCTTTATGGGAGATAATTCTACTCATAGGAATTGTCCTGTCTGCACTGCAAGATGGTAAGTACCTTCCCTGCATCTTTACTAGGTACCTGCAGCCCTTGCTGTAATCTCTAATGTAAGAACCCCCAATCTCACCACACAGCAGCTAAATTTTCCTTATGTGAAGCAGAGATTTTTATTAGGGGCTATTTTGTTCTCCGGAGAGTGTTTTTACAAGTAGGAGAGAAAAATACTGCTATCACACAAGGACAGTTCCCCTAGAGCGACCTTGGTGAAACTGTCAATGTACCAAAGTTGAGCATCTCAGTTGCTAATCCTGATATGTTTCTTTATGTGAAACTGGAGTACGGATGAGCTTCTTCACATCTGGATGAAAGCTTTCAGGAAACATCACCTTAGTTCTCACGTGTGGCAGAAAGGAAAACCAGCCATGCTGCATAACTTTAAATTCTGTCTCATAGTCCTCTGTGCACGTGTCAATCTGTCAAGCTTACTTGCTCCCACGCTTGGTCATGTTAGATCCTCATTAGAGTCCAGATGATTTCAAACCATACTTGGCTTTTCTCTGCTGTCAGTGAGAAATAAAACCTAGCTTTTCACAACATTGCAAAATAGAAAAATCAGAAGTCGTTCTTCTAAGCCTCAATTATCGAAGGTAAAAATAAACTCTACATTATGGAAAGGCATCTCTCATAAGAGAAATGTGATAACCCTCTTTGATAGCTTCCACCAGGAAATTAAATTTTTCAACACTTGCTACATGCTCATTCATTCTTTCCCATCACGACCCTGAATATCTCAAATACAGGATAAGCCTCCACAAAGTTTGACTGAGATTTTATTAAGTGGAAAACACTGACTTTCCCCTAGACATTTACTTTCTGCAGAACAAGAGCTAAGATTTTCCCAGACCATCCCAAGTTCTGCACTTCGTGCCCTTCTACACACCTTTGGAATTTTGGGGTGTTTATTGTTTGGGGTTCAGATGTAGCATCATCGTCTGGTCAGTATTTGAGGAAGTGAGCTGAACTGAATATGAACTTTCCTACGGGCGACACCGCATGGGTTTTTACTGGTGTGTGTTCCCTTGCCTGCCCACAAGGCAAGGGGTCTTGAAAATAGGCTTAAAAGTCCTGAAATTTATGCTGAGAGATTGTCTATCATCCGAAAGACATCCATGACTGTTGGCTTGATGCTGACATTGTGTGTTGGTATTGCTAAATGGGACACGGAGGACATAGGGTTAAAAGGGTGTTGGAGAACAAGGTTTGAATCCCTGGCAAATCTGGTAGGTGTTTCACTGTCTCCACCCTTAGCCCCCAAACTCTTGTCTCTCTAAGCAAGCCGCAATGAATCCAGCATCCTCACCCCCACTGTGCCTTTGCCCCGCCATTTGATACAACCCTAAGGTCTCGTCCACATGCAAAGCAGGCATTCACAGGTTGCTGATCATTACCAATCTCCTTGCCCATTTCTTCCCCTCCCTCTCCTTTTCCCCTATATAACCAACGGTGTTCCTACAATAAACGGGAAATCTTTCCATCGCATTCCCCCAGGGTAACTTTGCCCATTACTCTCTCTGAAGAGATGAGCTGAACACTGGATCATGGGGAGGCCTCAAGGGGACCGGTTTTCAGAGCTGTAACACAGAGGCATTGCTGCCCGCAGAAGCACCCACTCCCAGAGCTGTAACACTCCCAGGGATTCTCTGGCCCACTGGCTCGCAGCCACTTGGAGGATGCCTGCTCCCTGCTCGCTGGGTCCCCAGGGGCCACTGCCTCTGCAGCCGAATTGTCACCCCACCCCCACAGAAGCAGCTGCAAGTGCTCAGCGCCTGGCGCCTCTGGGCAAAGGGGGAACAGAGAGCACAAGCACTCCCTTCCCTGTGCTCCCTGCACCCCTTCCCGGCCTGCTCTGGTCCACACCACCGCCTCCTCCTGGGCACCGGTGGTCAGCAGGGCAGCCAAAACCTCCCAGCCAGCCATCAACTGGCTACCAGAAGCCCCGCCAGACAGCGACAAACCTCAGATTTGTTAAACAACCATTGTGATCTGCTGGAGACCCTGCACAAGGGAATGTATGGCCATGAAGTCATCAAAGGGTCCTTAGCCAGCTCTCACATGGCGGCTTCGGTCAAATCATCATTCTAATCCTGCCAAATGAAGGGAATGCTTTGTTTTCCCTTGGGAATTCGCAGCTCTCTTTCTCACTCTTCTTGATTTATAAAAATAAAATAAAATAAATAATGAAATAAATTTTTTATGTTGGTCAGAGAGCCAGTGCTAATTCTCATTAGATTTGTGATGCATTGTCTGCTAACCTTCCCTTCCAACTGCCGTATTTCTTATTATTGTACTGGGATCCAGCTATTTACAGATTAGCCTTTTCACCTCTCATTTAAATGCTTTTGACAAAGGCATTTACTAAGCTAAGAGAACAAGATGTTTAAAGGAGGAATTCTGTCATAGTGCTCCAGGAGTACTTGTTCACTCCTCCATTATATTCTGGGTCACACTTAGCTTTGGAATTCTATTTCTTAGTTATACAGACTCGTCATATTCTACAAATGATGGATGGGTTCCCAACCTCTCTGGTGGTTTTGGTCAAACACCTACTATATTTTGGATTAACTCATATGGATATATTTCCAGATCTAGGGTCCTGATTTTTAAACACTTCCATGATTTTTGCATATTTGGAAGTCTATGGTTTTCCCTATTTATGTATACCTCTTGAATGATACAAAATAAATTTCTAAATTCTAGTTTTGTGTATCTCAATCTGATCAATCTATTTTTTTTCCTTTACACTGGACTGTAAGAAGGAGTGACAAAAGTATAGGCTTTTGAAAATTTGCTTAAACTTTCATAATAATGTTTGTTCTATCAAGAGAACTTTCAAATGATAAAGATATGGTAGCTTACTCGAGTCAGAGATATGGTAAGGTCTGACTGGAGAGGCAATTCTTGGACATTTTGCCAAAGCTCATAAAAAGCTTTTTTCTCTCCATCAAGCATACATTAAACACCAAAGGGTTCTCTGATGGTAACCAGGAATTTCGAACAAATTTGGAAAAGAAGTTTCCATATCCAATATTCTAAACATAGGACTTCAAATTAACCCAGAAAATACCCATTGCTATACAAAATGGCAGTCATAGAATAAACAACAAACCAAATTTTATTTGACCAGAAACATTCAAAGTTAAGAGATTTACGTGTGAAGATATTTTTATCCCAATATGGATGAGTGAGTCAACATTAGAAAAATATGAACATTGAGCAGACAGGAACTTGAACCAGCACGTGATAAAATGATAAAGAGAGTGACATGATTCTGAATGCACCCCCTCAAAATTCCTGTTTCCTGCATTCCTCATTGAGGTATTAGCAGGCAGAACCTTCTGGAAGTCTGTCTTAGTAAATGGACCTAGGAACTTACACTCTGTTTGACATACTGTCTCATAGCACAACATGAGGATGCAGACACATTGGTGATGAACGGGTAGATAGTTATTGGCTCTCACCAGCCTCTGCCCAAACTTGCGCCATTGTCTAGATAGTAAGAAAATGATGAAAATGATACACACACATATATGTAAAAATAATAGTAGTAATAGTAATAATTAGCAGTAGTAAGAAAGCAATATATATATACATATATATTAGTAAGTAACATTAAGTATAGTAGTAATAGTAATTATTAGTAAGTAGTAGTAAGAAAATATCTCTCTATATAAATAAGTAATATTAGTAATAGTAATAAGTAAGACTAATCAGTAATAGTAAGAAAACAATATATATAACCAAATACTGGAGATTGGGTAATTTATTATATATATATTATATACCCAATATGTATAATATATATAATATATATATATATATATATATATATATATATATATATATATATATATATATCCAATCTCCACTCCAGTATTTGATAGTAAAGGAACAAATAAATAGGAAATAACAATGAGCAGAATGGAGGGCTTTTATATATTAGATTTGACTAATTTTCAAAGACCTAATGGCGTTTTTTCATATTTAACATGTTGTGATTCTCTATATATTACCTTGATAATTTTTCTAGTGCTGTTCAAGAAGTCAAGACAATTTTTCTCAATCAGGCACAGCTGCTTCAACTCAAGGCAGCTGCATCCCCAGAAAGCCCACCCAGCATAGGTGAGGACTCAGGGAAGCTGCATCTCTGGAACACACTTGGTTGCAAAGTCTCCAGCACACTGTACCACGTGTAGGCAGCTCTTCTGAGAAGATCTCTCCCCATGCAGTTATTTCCTCTTATAGCTTTAGTGGGTGGTCTTTCGACTCTTTCCCAGACTTGTTGACTTCTTGAGTCTCTGGAATTTCCTTCCTGCATTGCCCTCCCAGAAAGGGGTGATTGTTTCTAGCTAACATGACTTTCTGAATCTCCTGAGCCTCATTTCCTTCTTTCTTCAATCCAGACGAAATCTGCTACAGAATATTTGGGGTAACATCACTTTAATTACGTGTATGATTTTACTCTGGTCTCTGAATCTACCATGTTCATATTCTGCTTACATTCCAGATCTACCACATGGATACTTTCACTAACTCTAGGCCTGTTACCTGGGTAGCTTCTCTAAACTTGGGGTGACCATGGGGAATACTTTATTACTCACTTCTCATCTGAGTTTCTTTATCTCTGCTTTGATAGTTTCCCTGTGCTATTTTTTTCTTATATCCTGCTGTTTGCCCTCTTACCTTCCTTCCATGGGGAAACACAAGGCAGATGCTCTGTGTGTTTCTTCTAAATCTTACTACATATTCCTAAACTCTATCTTCCACCTGCTTGAGGCTCTACCCAGGATTTCCTGAAAACCTCAATTTCTCTTAAATGAACCTTATGAGTCTTGCAGTGTTTTCCACAGGAGTGCATGTTTCCTACTTACTGTATGTTTATGAGTCTGTTCTAACCTTCTTCCTAGGTACCAGCTTCCCTTACATAAACCCCAGCTTTTGTTATTTCTCCATAAATAAACTTGAAATTCATAATTTATCCTTTTTGAGCTTCATTTTTATCAATTCTTTGTTAAAAATAAAACAGGACCTAAAAATCAGTTTCATGAACTTGGGGGACCCCTTTTGAGCCCCAAAATTCTGCTTCAAAAGGAAGTGGTTAATCATTTAAAAAGAAGAGATATTATCATTTCTGAAAAATAACTAAAAGTAACATATTATCCATGTGATTATAGTTCTTATAAATATATTCTTTTTAAAAGGAAGTCATATATGGTGTGTGTGTGTGTGCATGTGTGTGTGTGTGTGTGTGTGTGTGTGTGTGTGTGTGTGTGTTGTGGTGGTTTGATTGTATTGTCCCTCATAAACTCAGGTGTTTCATTAAGCTTGTAACTTGGATCTCCAACCAACTGGCTGGAGGAGGTGTCACCAGGGGGTGGATCCTGAGGTCCAGCCCTAAGGTGTGTTTGGGGGTCAGATCTAATTTCCAGCCCAAAGGTGTGGAGAACAGCCTGAGCTATGGGGGGGTCTTTGCCCCTTGCAAGCTGCTTTTGTGTTTTGCTGGCTGTTTGGTTGTTTCTCTCTATTTATGGAACTTCCTCTGGGTCTGCAAAGTTGAAATAAATTCCTTCCTTCCTTAAACTGTGGCTAGTTTGGATGTCCATCCCAACAAGGTGAAGTTGACTGGAATATGTGGAGTTTGCACACACATGTGCCCTTACTACACAGCACACATTTTTGCAGTTCCTGTGGTGGCTGGAGTTCCCACACCCTTCTGCCCATTATTTGAGTCTACTGCTTCTGGAGTTTGCTATTTGTTTACTTAATCTTTTTGAGGTCTTTTGATTTTTATTCTTTCCTGTTTAGGAATGGGGTTACAGATGTGTGGGTCCACGCTCAGCTTTTTATGGAGGTTCTAGCAATGGAACTCCAGTGATCCATCAGGCTTCTTTATGCCTTCATCCTTGCATACGCAGGGCTCCTAAGCAGTGAGCCATAACTGCAGCTCTGAACACCAACGTTTAAAGAAAATTTTCTTTCCAAACAATATGTTTTTTTTTTGTTGTTGTTTTTTAAAGGTAGAGTCTCGCTCTAGTCCAGGCTGACCTGGAATTCACTATGTAGTCTCAGGGTAGCCTTGAACTCACAGCGATCCTCCTACCTCTGCCTCCCGAGTGCTGGGATTAAAGGCGTGCGCCACCACGCCCGGCTCAAACAATATGTTTTATCATGAAACAACTCTGTGATATTTTGAATCTAAATGTTTGCGATAGCCTTAACTTTTTAAATTAGTATTGAAAACTTTATTTTATGACTATATTGCACATTGGTTATAATTACATTGGGTTATATTTATATCTTCCCTTTCATCTACCACCGTTCTACTCAGGGACCTCCTCAGTGTCCTTATGGGTGTTTACTGTGGGGCTGCGAATGTACCTGGGGGTCTCTGTGGCAAAGAAAATGCCTCAGAAAAAATGTACCCACCCTGGGCTCTTGCATACTTTCTGCCTTCTCTTTTTGCAATATTCCCTGAGCCTTGTAGTGTATGTTATAAGCATCCTTTAGTGTTAAGCTTAGCAGCCTCTGATTTTCTGCTTTGATGAGTTTTGAGTCACTTCAGTGTCTACCAAAATCTCCCTGGAGGAGGTTGTCAGGCTAGCAGTGAGAGCAACACTCATGTTTAATCTGTTACTTCCTCTCTATTGTTCTCTGGGCCCAAGCAGATTTGGTAGAGGTGACTCATTGGCTAGGGAGTCAGCTTTCTTCTCTTTTCTCTTTTCTTTTCTTTCCTTTCCTCTCTTCTTTTCTTTCCTTTCCTTTCCTTTCTTTTCATTTATTTATTTTTGTCATACTAATGGGTCTTGGGTCTCCCTGATATTCACTGCTCTCTATAAAAAGAAGTCCCTACACAAGAGCGAGAACAAGATGAAGGAAAGATCTAATCATGGAAATCTAGACGACTTTGACCATCACTGCTTCCTGCTTAGTCCTCAGCAAGTGGAGGCCTTGCTAGAGGAGATGTGTCATGATGGTCCATCTTTTTTTACCCCCAACTTTCTTCTTAAATAGATAACTGTACTATATGGACACATTGTATATTGACATTATCCCCTCATTACATTCTGGTGTTCCTCTATTCTGTCCCCTTCTCACTGAGGTTCCTTTTTAGTGGGGCGATCACTATTCTCTGTGTAGATCTTGAGTCTATCTTACTGTGTGTTCAGAGCTAGCTCAGGCATGCTGGGATTAGAGGCCATAGGAAGGTTTCAGAAAAATTAGGGAAAAGTTATGCACGTGGTGAATCCGGAGTGTAAATACGCACATGGTGGATATATGTAACTCTGGGAAAATTATAAAGGAGAAAGGAGCAGAGAAGCTGGAATTAAGAAACATGGGTTTCCTTTCTTCACCCAGCAGGTGAGCTGGTGACAGACCAAACCAAGCCGGGGAGCAAGAGTCAGGAAGAGATGGGGAGAGGCTATAGCCATCGCCTTTATGGTGCTTGATTTAGGTAGGGCAGAGAAAAGGTAGGATTTTACTAAAGGGAAGGATGGATTCCAAAGCCACCCACACCTGGGTCGGCTGAGGTTGTATTTTGTTCAACTGTGGACAGCAGGGGGTGCTGTCTACCAGTCTGGGTCAGGCACAGAGTTCCAGTCCTCTCAGGTTTTTGAACTTGAATTTCTTGCTATTGGGCCTGTGTTCCTCACTGAACAGCCTAAACGTCAGCCAGCTTTTTCCTATTCTGTCTCAAATGTTACTGACAGATTTCAGCATTCATATAAAGAACCCATACTTTCAATTTTGACAATTTATTTGTCAATAAATCATTGCATTTTTCCATATAATATCTCATAATTTCAATTTATTCGAATAATATTATAGGGAAACAAACATCTGTAATTAAAATAACTGTCACTGGGGAAAATTGAAGAATATAATGGAGGAAATTTGACAGCAAATGTTGCCTTCTTCAATACATACATATCTAACTACTTCAATACATACATTAACCTGAATTTTTTTGCTATAGCAACTCTAAATAATGTGCAGAGAAAAGACTCATTGTTATCTATGAAATAAGGAATTTTCTGTAGTCAAAATCAGTTTGTTGAAAAATATTGATCAATCCAGTGGTTCTGCAGAGCTTGGGCTTGACTTCCTTTATTCTAGTGAGGTATGCTGCTGATGAGAACAGAGACTCATCTGTATACTTGATTAAGATATTGTGCTTTCTTGGAATGAAGAAAAAGAACATGTCAATACATATGAAATTTACTTGCAGATCATCATTCCTTTTTGATGACTTGGAGGAAAATTATTATAATTAGAAGAGAAGCAGAACATATATGTAATGATTTTAAATTACAATGTTGAAAAATAACTTTAGAAAATGTTCCTTAAGTTAATATTTTCTATCAAAAATTATTAAATACATATTAGATATGTACTTCATTAAATAGATATGAATCATTTTCAAATGATTGGAAATGAAGGAGATATAGAAATAACTTCACGTTTTAGTGCTGATTTAACTTTCTAGTTAAATTTCCTTTCTTTTTTGGGAATTTTAATTCTCAATCATTACCTCAATAGTAATCTAAAGTATAAAGGTATTACATAATATTTTCATCTAATTATTTTGTCTCACTTTATTTATCCACTTTACCTGTATAGTCTAGGGATATTCTGCTAGCTGGTATAGGTATAGTTTTTTGAGCAGCTAAGTTCTTAGTGTTTTCCTTAAATGAGTAAGTCCCTCCAGAAGTTTCTAGAAAACCTTGAGTTAATATAGAAAAGACCATTCCAGTATGTATACATTCACCAACAACTTTATCAAAGCAAGTCAAATCTTAATCTCGAAGGCAGTTGCAAAAGACAAATTTTGCTTTTTTCAAAATCCAAGCACAGTGTTGCCAGAGATCAGAGCACAACCCCAGTGGCCCCTGAGGAAGGAACATGGAGTCAGCATCTGGGTTCCAGCTTTGCCAACGCTCCAATCATTTCTGCATGTGTCCATGGCCCATAAACCATGATTGTAAACTGGATTTGGAAGGATTTTCCATATATAGGTTAATTGTGGCATCATGTTTAGGATAAGAGGGGAAGGTGTTTCATTAGGCAAATGAGCCTTGACTTAGAACACCAATGGAAAGAGTGCTGCCTCCTTGGCAAAGTTCAGAAATTTGTGATGGCCACAGCCTCAATCACCAGGTCTTATTTGACAAGATGATTGTTTTTTATTTCGCATCCAGCATATTCAAACTCTTAATTTAAAATTCCCTCCTCAAACTCACATTTCTGACAAGACAATGCTACTTGGAGGTGGTATCTGCTGGAGGCCTTTGCTCTCTCCTGTGAGCAGGCCTGGGATCCTGTGCATAAAGGCAGTTTAAGCTTGAGCCTGGGCAAGTGTCTTGCAACCCATATTTGTTTCAGCCTGCAATCCATCCTCAAGGGTGTTCTGAACTAAACCCACCGTGGATGCATCTGTCATGTGCTTCTTATCACTGACTTTCCTTTTGTATAATGCAGACATTTAGTAGCATTTCTTTATTCTACATATATTTCAGAATATAGATTTTGCTACAACTAGATAGATCTTAGTGTTTTTATTTCCCTTTTTAGTGGAAATGACAGCTTAAATTGTTCAACTCTTTCTAGCATCCAATATCATTTCTGTTGAAATCAAATATCTTCTTGACTCAATTAATTTTCTACTATATCCTCTAGGTTTATGTTTAAAACTCAAATAACATTTTATAATCAATCTCCCTGTACCTTTCTACATATTCAGCTATTCTCAACATCATGAATATGTACATTGAATACATAGTTGAATAATTCTATCCAGAAGGCATTATAACATGAGATATTCCCTTAATAAATTAGCTCTATACTGTCTAATGTTTTAATTTTTTTTCATTCAATGTCTTGTACATGTCTTCATCTAACTTTTTTTTTTTTTGCTATTTTCAATGGAACAACTCTTTGTCTTTTGTCCTACCTGCCCCGGGTCGGTCACAGCAAGGGCCCTAGAGAAGGGGTGAGAATGGGAGGACAAGAGACGCGAGAGAGTGGAGCAAGTCAATATTCCGATCAAATTCCATTTATTCCAAGCAGGCAGCACTTTAAATATTTTTTCACAGGGGGGAAGGGCAAAGGGCTGTTAGGAATTAGCATAACCAGGTTGCTAGGTAACTTGGTCACAACAAGGGTCATGTGATCTCTAGGAGGAAAGCCTGCAGGCAGGAGAGAGAAAGTTTGGCAGAGAAATGAGAACTTAGCATTGGTTAGCAGGGGGAAGGGCAGAGACCAGCAAAACAAATGTTGACGCAGTTTATGGCACGATAATGGCTCCCCACAGTCTTTGTTCAGAGGAAGTCATTGACCTTAGTGTCTTCTACAGTGTACACCTGCTCTCCTTTGAAGAAAAACTCATTTTATATTCCAAGATAGTTTTCTACACAAACGTCTATGATCAGATTATCTGGCACAAGCACTGGTCAAAGTTGTTCAGAATGTGGGAGACCCATGGAGAGCTGTCTGTCAACACTGTCCAGGTCATTGCCATCAACAGACACTCAACAGAGGCCGCCTTCTGCTGTGCAAGAGAGGAAGTCAGGAGCCTTCATGAAAACACCACCACCAGTGCTTAAATCTACTAGCTTGGAACATTTCAATTTCTGCTAAAATGACCTCAAATTTTAGAATTTGTCTGTAAAAATATTGCTCAACCAGGCAAAATAATTAAACACTTGCTTAAGTTTAACTTTCTATCCAAAATTTTAGCACATCTCTCATTGCTCATGTGTGCCTGCAAAGCTGATGGAACACGAAGTAGCAGTTGGAGAAGGAGGAAGGAAGGGGTGGGCCATATGTGCCCAGATTTCACTCCCAAAGTCACTGATGTTAGATCTTTCATTGTTTCCTTCCTTCCTTCCTTCCTTCCTTCCTTCCTTCCTTCCTTCCTTCCTTCCTTTCTTCCTTCCTTCCATTCCTTCTTTCCTTCCCTTCCCTCCCTCCCTGTCTCCTTCCTTCCTTCTTTCCTTCCTTCCTTCTTTACTTCCTTCATTCTAGTTTTTCTTTCTCTTTCTCTCTTTTTTCTTTTTTAAAGAATGTATGACAGATTTTTCCTTGAGACAATCAGGAAGGAGAGAATGACAGTATCAGTTTATGGAAATTTAAACAACTTAGGTCATATAAATATTCAACTTAATAGTTTACATAATCTTTGACTACTACTGTGTCTTTGAATGTTTGCTCAAACGTATGGGACTATAAGAATGAAGAGAATAGTCTTTTTAGCTTCAATATTGCCAATATTTGGCATTACCAAACAATGGTGCAGAAGCAACCAGAGTGATTTGGATTCTTTTATAGGTGGCAGTTTAAGGATTCCCTGTAATCAATTCCCCACCTTTGCTAAGATCAGGTGATTAACTACAAATACAGCAAAATGAGAAAGGCATTCATGGTCTTGTATAGTATAAATGCCAACATTCAGGCAGCTAAGATTAGTTCAGCAGCCTACCAGCCATTGGTTCTCTCACTGTTCCTGCAGGCAAATATTCTACCTCTGACCTATACCCACAAGTCCCTCATTGGATCTGCACATCCATCTGCAGAGCGTCTGTGTTTGATTGTTCAATTTTGTACAATTTTATGATCTCATGTTCTTTTTGAATTAATTCTACTATTCTTTTTAAAAATATTTTATTTATTCTTTTTCAAGAAGAGATACAAACACACACACACACAGAGAGAGAGAGAGGGAGAGAGAGAGAGAGAGAGAGAGAGAGAGAGAGAGAGAGAGAGAGAGAGAGAGAGAGGATGTGAGGATGTACCAGGGCCACCACCTTGTGGGTCTGGCTTATGTGGGTCCTGGGAAATTGAACCCAGGGCCTTAGACACTGGAGGCAAGTGCCTTAACCGCTGAGCCATCTCTCCAGCCCAATTCTACTATTCTTACAGATATGTTAGAAACCATTCTTAACTTTATTTTTTGAGACAGGGTCTTTCCATGTGGCCTTGAACTCAATTCATAGTCTAGGCTGGCCTAGAACTTGCAGGAATCCTCCTGTCTTTGTCTTAGGATGCTGGTATTCTATGCACCACCACACCTGGCTTAATTTACTTTCAGTTGATCACATTTTCCATTTATTGAGTGATATCTTGAACTCGCTGTTCATTATGGAATGGCTGAATCAAGCCAATTATTATCTGTATTTTTGTTTGTGAAGAAAATAATTTACTCA